>JACCGJ010025638.1:0-263156 GCA_013407085.1 Atriophallophorus winterbourni | reverse complement strand
ACCTTGAAGCCAGCGTTGTGTTAAAGGCAAGACAAAGCGAGTTCGTTGTATGTATGAACTTTATTGAACAAACATAGCTGTTGTGAACGTGTACAGTGTTCGTAAAAGGCGAGATTCGTAACGAACAGATTCGTTGTACGAATGTTTTAAATAGGCTTACATAGAAGAAATTTATTTGGGAAATCATGGTGTTCGTTCAACCCAAGAATTCGTTGTAAACGAGTTCGTTGTAGGTGGGTTCCACTGTACTGAATAAATCTGAGATCATCCTGAATATTGAGCACCGCTTGGTGTATGAAAATGCTGCTTCTTTGAAAGCAACCCACAAAGTCACTGAAATTTATAATATCGTTTTAAGTTTACCTACCCGAGCTAACCCTGCTTTAACCAGTCTTCGATGAAATCAATCATTGCTTATTCTATCAACAAGCACTGAATACTGCAACTACATGATTCTTCATCATATGCTCAGAAGGCGTATCCTCCTTTGCTATGCTCACTGACTACCATCTTATACAATTAAAAATGGTAAACCTAAAATTCAATAAGTGGCATTGTTAAAAATCATCTGTCAATGTGAGAGCTCTTTTACGTGCGGTCCCCGAATAATGACGACTGTATGGTGATTACCATAAATTGAATCTCAAGACCACCCGGACAGATTTTCAATGTTGCATATTCATGACCACTCTCTCACGCTCAGAAAAATAATATCATTTGCAAATGTAATTATGGCTCCATTACCTATAAGATACTTTGATTATATATATCATTTTTCAGTTTATTTAATTGCTTGAATGTTCACTGAGAATGAGCGTCACTATGACCATCCGAATTCAAGTCAAGTCAAGTCAATTTTAATGGTCTAAAAAGCTAATAGCTTCACAAAAAAACAGAATAATATTGCAACAACGAATAATATAACAAGCAAAAATGGGATAAGGTTGCTTACTGAACAGTCCAAAAATCAATTAAAAATCCAAAGGACAGAAATTGTTTTCGATTGATCGGATAACAAATGTAAATGCATGGTGATAAGATGCATAGTTTTCTTCGATGCATGGGCAAAATGGCATCAAGGCTTCTCTTGAGAGTTTGCTGATTTGGAGAGTTTACAACATTATCTGTCAGATTGTTCCAAGTAATCAAACTCGTACGGCAAAAACATGTCGTCTGCAGTTGAGTCTCGAGTGGGAGACACTTAGAGTAAATGTGTGAGCTCTTGTATTATGCGAGCTCCGTAGATTCAATAAGCATTGTAGAGGGTGATTTTCGGTATTAAAGATATTGTAAACCAGAATCAAATCCCCTCGGAGACGACGACGTGGATAATCAAATAAATTTAGCGTTTTGATTCGCTCATTGTATGGTTTCCGGCTGAGTCCAGTGACAAGTTTGGTAGCTCGATAATATATTCGTTGCAAAGTCGCAACATGTTTTATAAGCCATGGCGACCATGCTTGAACTGCATATTCCATCGTGGGTCTGATGTACGTATTTAAAAGGCATGGAATTGTCTGTTTTGAGAACCTACCGAAAATTCTCTTCAGGAGTGACAATTTCTGTGATGTTTTGCGATAGACGTTGTTGCAGTGGCTCGACATCCCTAGGGTGTTGCTTATAAACACACACAAGCCCTTTTGTTCCATGGTCCACGAGAGGCTGTGTTCCAAGAAAATACTGGAACTCCACATATTTGTCAATATTTAACATGTGACACATTTGGAAATTGATAGAAAACGTTTGTAGATTGAAAACGCTTGCGAAATGAGCAAAACTGCACAACTTTAAATTTATTTTTCACACGCGCTCGACTGAGAATCACTTTGTGATTCGATATTTGAACCGTTGTTCATTGAACGATTTTTATTGGTGGGCTGTATTCAAAGTTAACTTTATTTACTTTTGTAGCAGTCAATCAAGTCTCACTAGACTTAATCTTTACTGCAAACAAACAGTGACTGGATATTGAGTAATGCGATGGGAACCTGAGATCCACAAAACAATGGTCATTTTAATAGTCTTCAGCGCTCGACAGATAATCAACGTTTTTGTGTTTTAACAACGTGGTTATTTTTCGATAAGTAATTAGCGTGTGACGCCTGTATAATATTCTTTACTGAATTTCAGTCGTTTCAGGATAATCTGCATACCTTTTAGTGTCTAAAATCGACAATGCAAATAGACAGAAAGCGGTTGTGCAGTGTAAATGTACGGGACGTGAGCACAACAATACATTGTCCATTTTACGAATCGTAATTGCTTGATTCCATGGCTGTCATGGCTGAATCTGTTTAGAGGATAAGCTACTAATTCAACAAATGTTCTAATGGCGTGCGTCCAATAGAGCCTCTGACAACCAAGTCCGTCTGCTGGCCTACACGTGTGATCCTGTGTAACCCGACGGAACTGCTTCTACGGGAAGGAAAGGATTAAAACCAACTGACTGGCGCCTAAAAACCAGTTTGCTTCGGGCAGGTTAAGCTCATAAGTCCATAAATGCGGTCTAACTATTGGAAGGAAAAACCCCATATAAAGCCTTGGCTGAATTGTGGCTATATCCAGACACTGAAAAGGCTTTAGGTGCTGACCTTGGGGAAATATCCTGAGATGGGTTCCCGCTGAGCAATCCGAAATTATATTCAACTTCGTCCTAGCAACGGCATGATTGTATAAATGTATTAACCTGGTTGTTCCTTTGGTTCGATAGGTGACGTAGAGAGGAAGCATTTGATGCACGTGTAACAGCCAGTTCACCAAATCGAACTGCCCAGGCGTATATCCCAGCGCACCAATTGAAAGGACACACCATTCCGCTACTGGAAAAATAACAATGGAAAAAATCGGTTACAAGTTATAAGATATGGTTTAGCCGGTGTAAAGGTAAGTGCCTGGAGCGGCTTTCGACTGGTGGAGAGATTATCCGACTTCGTTGAACGCCTACCGCTTGTCTCAAGAAGAACAACCCTCAGTTAAAAAGGTGCCATCTCGCCACGGTCTGCAATATTCATTAGGCACATGAGGAATAGGAACCAACCGAAAAGTAGGCTGTATTTTTTCCTAACTAATCAACATCGATCAGCAATAAAATCAAAAAACTGGAACGTCCGATCCATCTTCCTGGATTTCATGACGTCATCTGGTACATCAAATAAGTGAGAAAATCAGCTTCAGTGATGATTGATATTTTTAACAAGAAATAGTCAGCATTTTTGAATTTTAAACTAATGCCAAAATAGGAAAACTTATGACTTCTTTGAGAAGATATAAATTAGGTTCATGCTGCTGCTGGGGGGGGTGCGAATGACTTATTGTTAGCTTCCTTTGGTCGATGTCGACCATGGATGTGCATCACAATCGCATGAATTTTCGTGTTCACAGCTTTTTGAATGATAAAGCAGTCCAATTCTGGAGAAAAAATCTCCCCATTAGCGCTCGCAATGATAGACTGAACTCGGTTGTAGGGCGTCAGCACACGCTGTCGGCGTGATCTACGTTCAGCAGCCACGAGCTGCATCTGCTCCTCCCCAGCTTGCAGACGATGCTTGACACAAAGCTTCCAATGTGAGCGGTCAAGAGCAAGTTCTTCAGACTCACCGAGTCAATGTCAATAGTTTACATATCTCTTTTGCAAACGTCTGTATACCGCAAGTGCAGGCTGCCCAATAGTCGACTTCATAATTGCAAATCAACATGGAGTAGATTTTTCGGAATACGACCATTTTACATTCTGTATACATGACCAAGTCACCACAGACGGCGCTGTCGTAATACGGTGAGCATGCTCTGTAGACCAGCTTTTGAAAGCACTTCAGCATTAGTTACTCTGTCCATCCAAGATATGTTCAAGATACGGCGGTTGGTTCGTTGATGGTTCAAGATACGGCGGTTGGTTCGTTGATGGAAAGCATTCAGCTTCCGTTCGTCTCTGGCGTGGGTGGTCCAGGTTTCACGGCCGTACAGTATAGCATTTAGTACGCACGCGCTGTATACCATCATCTTTGTCTTTACAGTCAGCTTGCGGTTACCACAAACACGAGAGTTTAATCGAGACAGAATGACAGGTGCTATGCCCAACCAGCTTATAATCTAAGTGTTCTAGCTAGAGGTAATCCGCAATGGTGTACAGATATGTGGTGCGTAGGTAAATGTTTTCTGTCATCGTCATAAAAGCGTGCTTCAGAAGCCAGAGAAAGAAAAAATCATAACCCGTGGGAGTAAGAACGCAAAACTTGTTTGACCGCCGCGCGAATTCAAAGGGTTCTGAACGGGAAACCGTTAAAAGGACTGAGGCCTGCATGCCTGAGTGCAACGAAAATTAGCGTGTAAGCAGACCTCGGGGGACGACAGCCTATCAGACCAAGCATTTTGAAAATACCCTCCCCGCTGATGTAGTCGAATGCCTTCGTTAAATCAATAAAAAACAGTGTATAATGGCTTACGCTGTTTCCGACACTTTTCTTGAAGTTTTCAGGAAGAAGATCATATCAACGCTTGATCTTCCCTTTCAGAAGCCACATTGAGATTCGGAGTAAATTCTATCAGCTAAAACTTGTAGCCGGATCTGTAAGACTCTCGCAAACAATTTGCCTCCAACGTTCAGAAGGGATATTCCTCTGTAATTGTTGCAGTCGCGTCTATCACCCTTATTCTTAAATACCGTGATGATCTTTGTGTCTGGCATCTCTTGTGGGTCACGCTCCTCTTGTCAGCACTGAAGCAGCAAATGGTGAATAGGTTTTAATAATTCATCTCTACAGCATTTGATGAGCTCAGGTGTTTTTCTCCTTCGCTAAGCGGTCGATTGCTCTATTGAGCTCATCAAGTGTAGGGGGATATCTAAGGGTCGGCAACCGCTCGACATTTTCAAGTACATGCGGTAGAAACGTACTCTCCCTAGAGTAGAGAGAGGAAAAGTGCTCTACCCACTTTTTCATCTGTTGAGTTTTGTCGACAATCGGGTTACCAGATACAGATTTAGTGGGAGCCGTTTTAAGTTTGTTTGGACCAATGGCTCTCTTGATCCCATCAGACATACCTTGAAAATTTCCAGTATCCGCAGCTTTTAGGATATTGAGGCTAATTTCAGTACAATTGTCATTTGCAAATCGTCTTGCAGTCTGTTGGACCTTATCTCTAGCTGCTCTTGGAAGTCATAAATTTTCATTTTTTTGGAATACCGATGAAACTCAAGAATGCTGACCGTTTCTCATTCAACACAGCAGTCATCTTAGAAGCGAATGACTATTAGAATGAAATTAGCCTCGGCATTCAAAAGGTTGCGGATGCTGTTTATTTTCACGGTATGTATGATGGAATCAAGAGAGCCATTAGTACAAACAAACTTAAAACTGCTCCGATTAAGTCATTTTCTGGTAACCCGATTGTTCACAAAACTCAGCAGATGAAAAGTTGGGTTGAGCACATCTCCACACTCAAATCTGGGGACAGTACGGTTTCACCGGATGCACATGAAAATGTTTGGCGTATACCAAACTTTGAACACCCAGTTACTTGCCATAATCTTTAAGAGAGGTAATCGACCGCTTGGAGATTGGAGAGGCCCCTGATGATAACGGAATTCCACATTAGCTCGCCAAATGCTGTATGACAACTCAACTACAGCTAATTCACCATTCGCTTCTTCAGTGCTAGCAGGAAGAGTTTGTCCCACAAGAGATGGGAAACAACAAGATCATCACGTCATTTAAGAACCAAGGAGATGGAGGTGAATGCAACCATGACAGATAAATCTCCCTCGTTGTAGACAAATTGTTTGCTAATGTCTTACAGAACCAGCTACAAATTTTAGCTGATATAGTTTACTCTGAATCTCAATGTAGCTTCCGCAGGTGAAGATCAACCGTTGACATGATATTGTCCATCAGACAACTTCGAGAAAAGTGTCGCGAAGAGCGTATGCCATTATGAGCTGTTTTTATTGATTTGGAGAAGGCATTTGACTAAGTCAGCAAGGAGAGTCTTTCCAAAAACTTTATGTTATAGCCTGTTGTCCAAGACTGTTCAAACTAGTTATTTGGTTTCACGCTGGCAGGAAGATCTCAGTCATTTTAACGGCTTCAGTTCAGAAGCCTTTTGAATTCGCTGAAGCGTCAACAAGTGTTTTTTTTATCCCACGTGGTTCGGCATTTACTTAGCTTTGAAACTCGCTTTAAAATCGAGAACAGGCGGCATTTACCTAAGCACGCGAAGTGATTGCAACCTTTCCAACATAAACAGGTTGAGAGCACAACCTAAGGTACGGGTCGTGCTTATCCGTAACCTGATGTTTCCAGACAACGCAGCCATTATTGCTCACTCCGAAAGACAACCCCAGTCGCTAATGGACTGTTTTTCGTCGGCATGCAAAGACTTTGGTCCAACAACTAGCATGAGCAAGACCAAAGTCCTTGGTCAAGGTACATGAATCAGTACATCATTTCACATACCTTGTTTCAACCATTGCGGATAACCTCTCGCTAGACACTGAGATTGATAAGCGTTTGGGCAGAGCAGCTGTCATTCTGTCCCGATTAAACTCTCGTGTATGAAGTAACCGCAAGCTAACTATCAAGACAAAGATGATGGTATACAGCGTATGCGTACTAAATGCTTTACTGTACGGCAGTGAAACATGGACCACCCACGCCAGACACGAACGGAAGCTGAATGCTTTCCATCAACGAAGCATCCGCCGTATCTTGAACATTTCTTGGATGGACAGAGTAACTAATGCTGAAATGCTTTCAAAATCTGGTCTACAGAGCATGTTTACCTTATTACGACAGCGCCGTCTGCGGTAGCGAGACGCGTCTACAAAATGAACATTGGTCGTATTCCAAAAGATTTACTATATGGTGAGTTGAAATCAAGAAGTAGACCTTTGTGCAAACCGCACTTGCGGTACTTGGAAAGCTCTTAGCATTGACCAAGACAGTTAGAATTGCTCACATTAGAGGCTTTGATGAAATTGTCGTCCGCATGCTGGGAAGAGCAGATACAACTCTTGGCTGCTGAACGCAAATTACACCGCCAGTGTGCAACTGACGCCGATCAACCGAGTACTGCCTATCGCTGCGGGAGCTGCGGGAGAGAATGACCCTCCAAAATCGGGCTTTTTAGTGATTCGCTCTGTAACATGGCAAAATCATTCGATTGTGATGTAGATCCTAGTTTGTCATCTACCAAAGGAGACCATGAACAACAACGTTTGTTTGTGAGGAGTCATAATCTTTTCTACGTGTGCACAATGTTTTTAATTATTAGTGAAGATATCTAAATATATTCAGTTTTTATGATGATAAATTTTGTTACTTGATATGAAATGATTAATAAGCACTCGTATAGTGCGGATTGTTTTCCAAACACGTCTACTTCGAAATTCTTTCCGATCAAAAATTCAATTGACGTGTTTTGCAAGTGAATAACTTACCACAATTTATAAAGCAATATGCGTTCCGTGAGGGGTGTAATGATAGATTACATTTGCAAACAAAACAATCATGATAACGAAGTCAACTATGTGACATCTAAAAATAAATCGACGATTGTATTTAATTTACTACACGTGTGTACATCAATCATTTTTCACGTTTTTTAGGTGGACCACCCAACAAATGTCCTGGTTTATATACGACCTCCATCAAACTCTTCCACAACCGATTTCAACTGTATTTATGAAAAATATCAGATACCAATTGTCTTGAACTTGTTCATGGGAGGAAAACAAACGTTTTGACAAATATGATATCTACAAAAACAATGATTTTCAAATGCACAATAAAAATTGAAAAAAACTAAAAGAAAATATTATACTAATGGAATATTCAAAATGAATTTGATGCACTATATATATATATATATATATATATATATATATATATATATCACATTCTGTGCATTACATTCATTCTTTGTATTCCATTTGTATAATATTTTCTTTTAGTTCTTCGAAATTTTTATTTTTTATCTGAACATCGTTAATGTTGATAACATATTTCTCAAAAAGTTTGTTTTCCCCTTCAAGTAAGTTCACAGCAACTAGTAACTGATATGAATGCCGCTCACACTAAATCGTTTGCTGTCTGGACCGCTGAAGGTGTAACATCTGAGCCAAGAAACGGATCACAAGCAGGGATACATAATCATCAATCAAGATTCAAGATTCAAGAATTTATGGTATAAAAAAGCTCGTAGCTGTACAACACCACAGGATATTCGTATAAGGACAATAAATATATGTACAAAATAAATTGAGTCATTAGGAAGATCGACAGTTTTGTAGTTGCAAAAAATGTCATTTATTGACGCTGTATGATGAAAAAAAATATTCGTTTGGAAAAAGATCATGTTATATAAACGTAATGTAGGGTGGGATTACTACGCATAAATATATCCAGTTTGTTCCTGAAAATCCTTTCACTAGATTATTGGACAACATCTGACGGTAGGGAGTTCCATGAGAAACAAACGCGCACCAAATAGAAGAACCGACGGGAGTTCCGGTGGGAATGTGGAATATCAAATGCCAATGGGTGAGTACGTGTGACATGGCTTGACCGGAGGCGAAATAGATGCCTCAGAGGGTGCGCCTTTGAGTTCATTATTTTGTACGTTAGGATTAGATCAAATCTAACCCGTCTGCGAAGCAGTGTATCCAAATTAAGATGTTCAAGTCGTTTCTCATATGGTAGTTTGCGGAGGCAGCCAACCATTTTGGTTGCTCTGTGATAAATCCTTTCGAGCAGCTTGATGTCCTTTTGTAGCCACGGTGACCAAACTTGCACTGAGTAATCCATCACCGGGTTAATATACGTATTTATGAGCATGGGGAATGATTCACGAGAAAAATGTCCGAGAATACGCCGAAGCATACCTAGCATGCGGCTAGCTCGGTTGTACACTGCTTCGCATTGCATGCTATTCTTAAGAATTCCACTAATCCATACACCGAGGTCTTTTTCTTTGGTTGTCCATTCAAGTTGGTTTGATTCAAGTTTGTATGAGAATGGGAAATCTTCGCCTATTTGCAGCATTTTACACTTTCGGAAGTTGAATGGAAGTTTTTTTCGCTCCGACCAGCTGTTCAATACATCCAAATCGCTTTGTAAGCGCAAACAGTCCACGGTTGATGTGATTCGCATCCAAACTTTAACATCATCCGCAAAGAGAACCATTTCGGCTGTGACAAGTTTCGGAAGGTCGTTGATGTAGACCAAAAAGAGAAGCGGACCAAGTACCGAACCTTGTGGGACACCGCTAGTGGCTTCGATTTCCCCAGACATCACACCATCGATACGTACAGTTGCCTTGCGATCAAGAAGGTAACTTCTCAGCCAGGTAAGAAGGCACCCATTAATACCAACATCGTGCAGCTTGCTCAGGAGTATAGAATGGTCCACGCGATCAAACGCCTTTGATATGTCCAAGTAACACGCATGCACGCAACCACCATTATCCACTTCCTGCGTCCAGTCATCCAGTGTCTCCAGTAGGTTAGTCAAGCAAGAACGAGACTTCCTAAATCGAGCGCAAAGCCTCCCAAAATGACTCCCGAGTGTTGACTGAGACCAGATGGATCAAAGTACTGCAGTCAAAAATTTAATTCGATTTGCTCCTCTCACTCTGGAAAGACCGATATGACTGATATTCCACATAACTAGTCAAAAAAACCAAAAAGTGCCGAATCTTATTGATGCACCAAATACTTTCCTTAATCGAAACTGCCCATTTCTGCTTACCAAAACTGTAATTGACTGGCTCTAAACCAATGTCAAATGCATGATCAACCTCGGCTTGTTGCCATTAACGAAACTTGGCTCAACCCAGAAATCTATCAGATAGAAATTGCTGTAATATCATTGTTTCGCCGAGATCGTTCATCACGGGGAGGCAGTATGGCACTATATTATTATTATCAGAAACTCATATTCAGGGAACTCATGGATTCTTAATTGTTGCTTAATGAGCTTTCTGACAACGACTATTGGCAACGATAGCATAATTGATGTCATTTGTCTTCCTCCATCAGCACCGAAACTATATAATACGACACTACTCGACAAGCTACGCTTGATTGTCTCAGAATGACATACTGGAATTTTGATAATCGGAGACTTTATTCTGAATAATGCACTGAAGACCAGCATAATTTTGCAAACCCTGATTGTTGCAGTTTTACAGCAGTACTTTTGAATATATTCCATTTTATAATCACATGAGAAGCAATATGAAAAACAGTGGAACCAATATGCCTTCAATGCTCGCTCTAATCTTGACAACCAATGAACATTCTGTCGAAAACATTACATATGAAAGCCCGCTAAAATTGAGGGACTATTTATTCTCGAATTTCTACTGTATCTGTCGATCAAAGCGGAAAAGTGGTACAGCAAGCTTCATCAGAAATGTATGACTGACTAAAATGTCAAAGGTCCTAAGTCCGATCAACAACTAAAAAATTAAAGGTATCTGTGAACAAGAGCAAGGCTCAAGCGTTTTGATTAAGCTCAACTCTGAATTCGTAACTCAATGGTTTCGAAGAGCATTTAGATTCAAAATACGCATGCGCACACGGAAATGGAATAAAATATGAAATATGGCTTGGAGATACCATCGTCAGGTACCTAATGAAACCACGTCAGAGACCTTTCGAACAATATTAAAAATTGTTATTAAACTTATTGCTAAAGAATTATTACCCTACAAAACTGACCTTTCTAAAATGTAGCGATGTACAAGGCTCCTTCAACAGATAGCGAAAAAGCAGTGTTCAATGTAACCTTGAGAAACGGCCTTACGGTCAGGCCTCTGGAATGTCCACCAATAGCGCAGATACCGTGGATGTTGATGTTCCACTTATGTTCGCCGAGCTTGCGTAGTTGGTTTTTGACGCATCGACATCAGGCTAAATGACATCATCGGCAAAACATCGTTTAAAGCGTCTTGTAGTTGGAATTCATTGGTTTTTATACGGCTTGTCTGTCCGTTCCCGAAGAGTTGTCGAGTACATGTTATGCCTAATCTGTATGCTGTTTCTCAGCCAATTGGAGATGACGGTTAATTGTATATATTGTTGAGTGCCACGCTCCCAAGAATTCTCGCGCCCATTGGTCATTTCCTTCGGCCAATATTTTCGTGCGGTCCCAGTCGAACTGACGCCTGAATTGGTCGATACGTATTCAGATTAGTAAGTTCCGGTCATGTCTGCGTTCAGATAACTGATGTTCGTGTAGTCTTGTGCTCAGTTTGCGACCTGTTTGTTCTTTTCGCAATCTCTGCATGCAACATTTTAGACAATATTCCACTGTTCTTCTTTGGCCACTTCCGTGTTGTTGAAATGGTTGCGAAGTGTTGATGCAGTTTTATGTGCGATGTCGATTCCAAGTTGCCGAAGTATCCCAGCTGCAATTTTGGAGATATATTGAACATACGGTAGAGTCCATCTGGTTCTGTTTTCTCCTGGGATTCTATGTCGGGGTCGGTGGAACCTGTTGTGTATTATGAAGCTTCTTGGATATCCATTCTTCTGGAAACCTCTGGCCTCAACTTTAATTTGAAAGACGCAGATAACACTAAACTCGTGCCTGACTTAAGTGCTTGTTTAATTCACCGTGGACCGTGATATGACGAATACAGTAGACGTGAAAATTGGGCAGTCTCATGGATCCGTTCGCAGTAAAATTCTCTTCACACTTTATTTCAATGACTGACCGGTACTCGTCAATTGTAAGGTCTACTGTTCTTGGACGATAAAAATGTGTGCTCGATGATCAAAAAGTGACCTGACTTGCGGTTGGATTATTTTGAGCACCGACACTTTTTAATAACTTTCACACCTTTCATACGATCAATGTAATTTTTGGTTATCTTTTTGAAAGTTTGCACCGTCGGATCTACTCATACAAGAATTAACTATTTACAATCTGTCGTTCATTGTGTGCAGCAAAAGTTGATTTTGTGCTGTTGATTCGTTCATTCATTTCGTTTCTGTGTTTATGCTGTTATCTGTACTCATCAGTGTTGAGAACTATCGGAAACTACTCGAAGGATTACACAGCGTGCAATCAATTTCATGCCAACATTCTCAACGGGAGTCTTAGAACCCGCGGCTAAATCTGGTGACGAAATACAATTAGATCTTGCAACTACGCGCCAACTTCATACAATACCACATCGACCAACTGCGACCGTATCGAATTGTTACCGCCTTGGCTGTACGTTTGATTGACATCGTTATAATGGAACAATCTGTAGCTCATGAAACATGTGTCGCAACTCGCACACTTGTGACAAATCATTGACCACGGAGGCGATATCGATTGTCAATGATAAAAATATTTCTGGTGTGCTACGTCTGTAAACATTGTCTAACAAAACCAAACGAGATTCTGCGTGATTTAACAAGTGTCCAGCAATGCAACCTGGATGAACGCATGTTGAGCTAAGAGCTCAGCGTACAATTATGAATGCATCATTTGAAAATCTAGGTTTGCCGGTGCAACGAACGATAAATCGAAAAATATAGTCTGTAATGCTAAACAAACAAAGTATACACCTGCGCAGATCATTCTATGCGAACGCTAAACTGTTAAGCATCTGCCGGAGTGTCTTGTGGAGCGTTCTCCTCATACAGACTTAACATTTATGAAAACCGACCGTCAACGGTATGTCTAACCTAAGCCCCTCTGACATTAACAAGGTTACGAAGACCAAGCCGTCCGCTTATCAGAAGGTTCAGCTGAAACTACTTCATTCAAATCCAATTGTCACAGTACTAAGGTCTTCAAAAAATCTCAGTGTAATCTGTACTATCATACTTAAATCAACGAGACACTTTTTGTGAATAGACAGAAACACGACCTAGAACAATGGTCCAACCTCTGTACCATGATGGGTTCATAAAACATCAGACCGTTAGCAGTTACATGTTTCATTCACAACACAAGCTCTCCACATTTCGGTGAACCACGTCTACTGAAAATAAAACTAAACATTGAGAAGGATATGGAAACTGTTTTTTTAGATATTAGTACTGAAGCATTGCCGTGCAACAACACTCAAACTCAAACTCAGAAGACGTTTCAAAAAAACCCACAAATGTTCGACTCTCATGGGGTCCGACCAATAGACACCATCCACAAATCATCGCTACATACAAAAACTGTTTACACCCAAATGCGCAGTGTTTGCGGAACAAAATAGCTGAATTAATTCATTTCAGCAATTCGTTCTCTGCTGAGTTTATCACTCTAACCGAGACGGGGTAGCATGATCAGGTGAACGATTGAAAGGTGGCAATTCCCAATATGATGCTGCTCTCAAGAACTGGTGGCGGAGTAGCTGCGTATTACCACGAGCGTCTTAATTGCACAATCGTTTCTGATACACGATTGGAGCTGGAGGATACCATGTGATTTAGCTCGCGTCTGGAATCGAGATAAAACTGCAAAATTGGTGTAATTTAACGCTCATCTAACTCATATGACGCCCGCAACGAAACGTTGCTAGAAATAATGCGCAACGCTTGAAATCTGAGCGGAACCCAACTACTCATAATGGATCATTTCAACCTTCGCAGCGTCACACCAAAAGATTGCACACATAGCAATCACTTGAATACCAATTCCTCGAGTTGATTAACCTCATTAACTGAGGTAAGTTGGGTTCATAAAAGCTTGATACAATGGAAAAATAATTAAACACGTAATGTGAAGTTGCGTAGTGGATTAACGATGAGCGCTAATCACGAGCTATCGAATGATATTCAGAACTCCGACACAATACAAGAGCAAGAAGCGCTGAAAATATCGTCAATGACAATTGTGAATTGGTAATCTTTAGGTTTCGGATTGATTGCGTTCGAACGGTTCCAGCGAGAACACCTTCGAAGTTATGAGAAGATGGACAACGTCAGCCGCAAGCGAACGATATGCAATTCGTCGATGTCAGTCAAACAAGCCCTGCGTGGCGTGGGTTTGATATGTACCGGTCGTCACGACATCGACTGAAAAATCAGATCGGAGTTACAACCGGGTCAGACACGTTTGCCTATATATGATTCGCGTGTTTTGATATTTGCTTTGTGCATAATGAACACTTTTGAGCAATCTGCTTCTATTGTGTTGTGAGAATCGTGCGTGAATGAAATTAGCGTTGAACAGCTTGACGTCATGGATGAAGAACGGCACAATCGATGTGCGTACGTGCGACGCGGAGGAATGACGTGGTTATTGTTGGATCGAAATGTTACAATTGGCCATATATGGGCCAGTTGCGACACGTTGACATGAAATGACCTGACGCATTCAATCCCTGCTTCTCTCCTCAACCCACCAAACCACCTACATTAATACGATGAAAACGAAGCTATCTTGCGCAATTACGACGGAGTCACTTAAATGCATAATTACGGAGTGATTCCAATTCAGGCGGTGATGGCGCCTTTAAATAACTGGTGTATTAAACGGTTCCAAGTGTAAGGTCATTTAGCAATTTTCCGATGTTTCAATGCTCAATAAAACGAATTTTATTGTCAATACCTGACGACGGCTATGAGCCGGAAATCATTCGTTCTGTGTAGTTTCAGGGAGAGATTGAGTAAAACGATAGATTGGTCATTCATTAGCGTCATGTATAAAAACAGCGATTTGTCTCAAACAGTCGAATCGACCTTACTTTTTCATTTGATTACAACAAATTGATAGAAAATGGTTACGAGCACAAATTGAATTCGAATTAAAAACTAGGAAATGTTGATCATTCCTATGACAGTAGGAATAGTAGGATTAGGACAGGCATGCGCTTGAAACAGTGGATTAATGGTGAACAAGTTGCGCTTGCATGCCACTTTTGGATAAGGTTGGTACGAACAAGATTTTCAATCACATTTGCCCACTCTTTCATGTAATTGCGGATCCTGATATTACTGCCCGTACCTGATGAGTACAAACAGCAAGAAACCGGTCGTGGGGTGTGCGTGTGATGGAAATGCATGCAAATGAGCCTTTTCGTTCAGGGTCTAGGGTTTAAACCCTATCTACATGAGTGGATGTTCATGTAATTGACCTGGTGGTAATCAGGCGCAACTTGTTTAAGGTTTCCAACGTTTGTTGTCGCAAGCATCCACAACGCCATAACATGATCGAACTGTTTGTCCTCATCAGGTGGACAACTCAAGAATAAATTCATTCATTAAAAATCTGTTGCAAGCTGAGTTCTCCTTTAAACCCACGGGAGAGATTATTCAGTGAAACGAACTAGGTTTGTATTGGATGTATCCTGCGAGAATACAAAACAAATGCAATATTATGAGTTGCTCCACAACTGGTTTTCAGCTGTTCACCGTGATCCGGTGGAGAGAGTAAAATTAACTTCAATGAGTCATGTAACAGTGTGAAGCGCTGTAAATAAAATTAGAATTTGAAGCCTATTTTAAACCATAGACTTACTGAGTGATTCCTGGTCAAGCACTTATAACGCCTATGAAATACCAATATAATGTTACTCACGACCTCATCAATTCTTTAAAAAAAATTGTACGCCAGAACTGGTTTCAGGCTGCAATCGATTGGAATATGATTGGGACCGATCGTGTTTTCATAATGCAAGGAAATTTGAGTGCAATCGGTATTAAACCATAAAGCGAATGCCTACATGCGGAGGCGGTCGAAATCGCCAAGGCAGGTCTACTGTGGGTCAATAAGGTGGATGGGGCAGAAATCTCCACAATCTGGCGCTCGGCACTAATGCGAAAGTAAATAGTCTTTAATTCACCTTATACCTACTAGTTAATTAGATTTTTGTATTTCTTCAAAAATAGACTTAGCCCCGTTAGTTGTGTACTTTTACGCATGTGGGCAGCTGTGAACTGAATTGATCGTGTTCACTTGTATCAGTATGATGTGGACACACACTGGATCCTGGTCATTCCCACGAGACGTGACACCCTTTAGGCGTACTATAGGCTGTTTAGCAGTAAGGTCAAATAAGTGGTGGTGGGTTGTCTACTACTTAATCATGTTCCCTGTCCTGACTATCACGCTTGATCTGACGTGGTTTCAGGCTGTTTGCCGTCATCAGATGGAGACAATTAGATTAGTTGCTGTAGGCCTTATGACAATAGAAGTGTGACACACTGTTTCTCAAGCAATCGTAATACGATGCTCAAATTAAATGTGACCAACGTAAACAGATTTCCCTGCGACATTCATTGAAATATCTAAAAATTTCGTTGATCGACTGTTGGCTCAGCATAACGCTGATCAGAATACATCGGCCGCATTGGCCGCATTGGTGGCATGCAGTTCATCAACTAGCCAATCAGATGAAAGCTTCGATTCTATTGGTTTAAGCAATTGCCAATGATACCCGTTACCGCTCACGCCGAAATTGACACACAACTCAAACGGCCAATAGGAAAGAAGCAATGATCTGATGGGTTGTGAAGCGAATCGATAAAGTTCGACCAACTTGATCGATGGGCTAGGGCTCGCAAAAACCGATAATTTTCAAACCGATTTTATTCGACTTTCATTTATATAAAACGGTTAAAAGACTGTTTTCAAAATTTGTACAAACATAAATGCAAAGGATAAACAAATACGTGTACAAGTACTATTTATTGTCACAAAAACAAATTTAATCTTCTTAATCATTTACAAATTTACTCAACATTTAGAACTTGCTGGATGATCCAAATCTGTTTGGAAACAATCTTATAAGAAACAATGAATTGAGCATTTTACCAGACAATTTTTTTAACTTTTGTGTTGAATAATTCTGTAATTGAAAAAGCTCTTTCTGACTTGATGCTGGTTTATTTAACCTTAAAACCTGAAGGTCGCCTAGGACCGACGGAATAACCACGCTAATATTGAAGCAATGTGCGAATTTGCTATGCAAACCACTCACATACTTGTTCAAACTAACACTGACAAATGGAGTGATTCCTACAGATTGGAAACGCTGAATAATTTCTCATATTTATAAAGGTGGAAATCGCTCCGATGTTTCAAATTAGCGACCCGTTAGTCTGTTACCTCTGATTTCAAAATTACTCGAGCGCCTCAGTGTTCACGATCTAATGAAACATTTTAAAAATAATCAGTTGCTTTCAAGGACATAGAATGGATTTAGACGTAATTATTCCTGTTTGTCTAATTTTCGAATAACGCTAGATTATTGGACAAAATCGGAAGATAAAAGGCAAGCAACACACGACTGCTACCTAGATATCTCCAAAGCATTTGTTGTTGAACATGCGCTAATAATGCAGAAGTTTCAAAGGCTTGGAATCACTGGAAAGTTTTTGAATTAGCGAAATAACTACCTAACAATAAGCAGATACTTGTTGATCGTGCATTATCAACACCAATCGCAGCGAATCTACCAACGGTTCTATATTTGTTCCGGTCCTCTTTCTGGTTTATGTCAATGACGTACCGGAAATTGTTTGACAAAAAATCCTTCAACCGTTGCTCACTCCACTAGCTTGCATGAATTTAAAACGAAATTAGACGAATTTTTTATTGAATTGTTCGTTTCCTTAACACTTATGTATCATCACTTATCATTGGCATCGGAATTAGATGAAGCAATATTTGTGTCTTGGTGCAAAGTGATTCTATTTACAGTTTGTTTACTCAAATCTGTCGTGCTCTGCTCATAAAAGCGAACATATCAACGAAGCGTATATTAATATTGTCAAATGTGAATTTTAGCTTAAATAGACCCTGTAAATCTTATGTTGTCTTAGTTAAAAGAATTCAAAATCCAAAGGAGGATATAAAATATAAAATACAAAAGCAATAAATAATACAAATTACAAAAGTAGAAATAATAAAATTGGTTTTTACTATCCGATTTCGGTTTTGTCAATCATTACATGGAAAGCGATTTTACTCTGTTTTATAAGGACCGGTTTCAAGCCCTAGTGTGGACAGCAAATCTCCATGCTCTACATCTCACTGGGAATATTGATATACACTTGCATCGCACCAATGATTAACCAATAAAATTTATGACATATTTATCACAAGAAATACCAAAACAATAGCATGAAATTGAAGAATGAAAACTATATTAAACGACCAATATAATTTGGTGTTCACATCCCCATCCCTCACACATCATTATACCACATAATACCATAAGATTCAATTGTCTGCATTTGTACATCCACTGACAGGCAAGTAAGGCGTACACAAACCACGGAATCGGTTCTACATTTTCACGTAAACTTACTGTCTCATCAACTATCACTGTTTATTTTGCATTATTATAACCAATGTGCTGCTTGGAAAAATGTGCAAATTTCAAAATGGTTAGTCAAAAATTTAGTTTGTTAGTTAAGCCAACAGTGTATCGTATCTTTTCTCTCACGAAGGACTAGATAAATACTTGGAGGACAATTACCTCGAACACGACTAAAATATGTTACATTATTATACAAATTTTCACTTCTGAGTTGTCGAAAACTGTACCTGCTTTCCCCCAGCTTCTGGATTACTGTTGAGACTATGCTTCACAACTGAATCGTCGAGAGCAACTTCCACTTATCTCTTGGTATCAAAACCCATATCTCTTTTATATCATTATATAAACGTCATTTTACCATTAATGGACCCTACAAAATAGTCTGCTTCTTGACTTCAAGTTGACATAGGGAAAGGTTTTCAGAACACGACCGGTTTCCATTCCATACAAATACCCCAACCAGAGTATGTGGGTCACAGTTGTGTGGAAATGATATATAGATCATCCGTACAACAGAGTTTTAAAATCATTTCTTTGTCCATTTAAGCTATATTTACCAACGTCATGTACAAGCTGAGAGCCTACAGTCTGTTACACAAAACGTTTAGTGGTGTTGATGCAGATTGGTGGGATCTTGAATTGCTGCCCTGAACGAAAAAATTTAGCATTTCGAAACTACATACGTGATCATTCAACCAAAATTTATTCCTTGTTGAAAGCGCTAGAAATAAGTTCAAACAACTGCTAAACTTCTAAAATGGAATCAGTGTTGCTCTGGTAGCTTCTGTGTTATGTGTTATGATATCGAAAATTTCATTCGTTCAGTTAAGTGTAAAAACGCTTCCATTATTTCTATATTATGTGACCTGATTGTTGAAAAAATGCGGCGTTTGGAAGACTCAAACATTTTACTCCTAATCTGAGCGCAGCACAATTCTACCGTACAGACTTTAAACGGTTAGACATCTACCAACCATCGGAAATCTAGATACTATTAACGCTCAGCTAGACGAAGGGATCTGTGTGGGGGCGGAATTCCGCCTTAGCTCATCAAACACAGAAAGCCACCTCATGGATTAAATTTTGGGCGCTAGCAGGACTTTGGTGTCCTAAAATACCATCGATCTACTAAAGTCGCGAGGTTATTCAAGAAAAGGTTTGATAGAGATTACTGCAATAAATACAACGTAATCAATCTTCTAAACGATGGCATCAAATTATATAACGAACATTTATATCTAAGACGCCAGGTGTTAGCTTACAGTTTGCACTCAAAATCTGTACGTGTCTTCGGGAAGATCGTATTTTTCTTATAAACCGCTGAAAATTTGCGATCAAATGTACAAACCACCATACTGATAATTTTTTTCTAAATCACCGTTTGCAATTTATCATCTATAACACATTTAAGTGTGAAATACATTTTAGACAAACCTGCTTGATTTGCGCTAATTTGACATTAGATAGATCAGTAACTCGGTTAGTTTCGTATTTGGTGGTTCATCTGGACACATGAAGTAGTGAGTGCAGTAACATTATTCAACCTCTCCCGGCAAATATAATGTCCAAACATTTTCTATAATATGAAGCCAAGTCTAGTCATCATCCAGTAACAAACAGATAAATGTAGATGCTCAAACACAATTCTCATTCAAGATATAAATAGCCTCTAAACGACAAATAATGTAGTGTAGCAGTGTACGTGCACACAAAAACATTCCCTGCTTTCTTTTGGATGAATTGTGACAATAAAATGTTTTTAAGATGACTGTCTAAGTGGTAGGGTTGAATCAATTTCATTTTCAAAGAAATTCATCCAACTTACTGCGTTACACATGGATATGATATCCGATCAATTGAAAACAATAAATCAGGTGAAATTAAGGTGTTTTCAAGAACTTTGGGAATATTATTTATTTTATTGAATTCATTAATAACCCTTTGTCATTCATAATGCGAATGTGACATTTATTATTTTAGTACCACTTTCCAACGTTTATATATTTATCTGCGCAGTTTGGAATTACGCGCTTTCAACGTGAAAGTGCAGTCTGTTCACGTGATGGCCAGATTTCCGCCGGCATTTGTCCCAATGATTAGGCAACGGGCAATTTGTTGTTTATATGATTTGGGATGAGAATTTGCGGTTTGGGGGAGGAAATGGAAAACAGCTTATGGAATGTACGCGCTATTACCAACCATTTGTTCGTCTCGAAATGTTTAGCATCACGCGTTTTAGGTCAATATAAATTGAAAATCGTCTGGAATATATCTGACTGATTAATGAAGCTTAAAAGTGAATATAGGTTTTCCAAGTGCGAATAAACTATTAGGGTTTGAAACGCATGGTTAAGAATATTTTATTAAATAGCCAACCTAAGTATTACAATTAATTACAATCAGGATCATAGATAGCAATCTTTAACTGACAGTTTATTCCCGAGCAAATAGTGGAAGTAAAATATTTGAGGTACTTTAGTTTTTTGACAGCGGCCATTTAACTGATTTGATGTAGTTGTTTGTCTCCTTGGGTCTATGTACATCGAAAACGCATAAAGGATTAATACACCGCATCTTTGCAAATGACTAAGCAGCTCAGAACTCAGAACTCAGAAAGTTTTATGGTAGAAAAAGCAGTAAGCTTGACAATAACCATAGGATGACAGGTAAATGGAGTAAAATTACAAAATCTCTCAAAAACAAATAGGGACAGTCACATACCACATGGTTCGTCATATACTCATCCAGTTTAGAAACGAAAACCGCAACAGATTTCAGAGTCACCATTCGTTTTCCATTAATTTGGAAGTAGCGTTGTCGGTCTACAGTTTACTGTGTCCTGACGGCTACCCCTTTATTAATAGGAGTTAATTCATCCCTGTTTCCAATGCGGTGGGATTTTTTTTCTAGAGGAACACTAGATCATGTAGGCTGAAATTGAATAAGCGCGATAGAGAAGCATTCAAGCAATTCGAAACACCTACGAAGTATGGCAGGGGTAATTTTGTCTGCGCCAAAGGACATATTTTTCGTTAGTTACCAAGTTTCCTTCCCCAACCGTATATTCATTGACAGTCATTTCACTTAATAATTCCAAACGAGGCGAATTTGGTAAAACCTGATAAGGTGAATACAACGCTTATGATTGATACAATTGAGTTATACTGTGGTTAAATCATCGGGTGTATCTTGGGTAGTGTGAGTCAATCCATTTTGGTATGACGAGAATATGCCTGGTTTGAATCTTGATCGCTCATTTATTATCTCGTAAAGAAGCTTAGGATTCTTTTTCATTCTCTTTAGCAAGTTCCATTGGAACTGCATGCGATCGAATCCTACAAGATATGTGACGTGATTCCGTATCTGAAATAATCGCTTTCGGGTTGCTTCCGTACCGAAATTCGTATGAGTTACACAAGACACTTTCTTTATAGCTAACCATTTCTTAGTTCTACTTCGCATAACAAACTGTTAGTTGTAGTCGCATTTGTGTGGTATAAAAAATAGATTTTTCATCAATTTTCGAATTCAGAAAATTAAGAAATGTATTGTAATATAATCCCAAATCCATGAAATTAAACTCTTGAGTGTGTGCATCCAGGAGACTGATATTTAATTATTGAAATTGTATTTTTCTAAAGAAATGTGTCTGTTTACTCAATCGTTCCACACTACATACATAATCAAAGACGACCACCGTATGGTCACACTTTCCCAGTATAGTGATGAGGCACAAAAAACGCACCAAGCGATAATAACGTGTTAAATACGGATACATAAGCGGCAAATGTACCGTTTCGTGTGCCTACTCGCTGTACGGATGTACAAGTGGTTATTATCCAAAATGGCGGATTTGCCATGACAGTGTCATGCTAAACTTATCCACTGCTTTTCGGCCATATAAAATTTTACCATAAAACCTTGAGGCTAGAACGAAATCTATGAGTTACAATCGTGAATGCAATATACTTTTTCCAACTCTTTCGTTCAGTCGTCTAACGTTATGAGAATATTTGTTAAATAATAACGATTAGATCGAAATTCATGGTGCGATGGCGAAAACAAATTACTCGATTCAAAGGGTGCGACCATTCTTTCCGATTCTATACGGTCATTGACCTTACCAAAAGTAGGTAATAGTCTGAAGCTAGGTGTGATCACCCCGGAATTCCAATCTTTTGGTACGATTCCCTCAGGCAACGAATATTTAAGCAGGCTGGAAAGCGGTCAACTAAGCAGACGATGATAGAATCTGAGCACATCCGGCGTGATGCCATCCGCACCATGGGATTTTCTTACATTCAGTTTGAGCAATTGACTTGCGAAACTCTCTGAATTTATCAAAATGTCGCTCAATATTTCGATTCCTGAGTCGCCCGAGTACTTAAAACGTTCCACCGAAACTCTTGGCAAGAGCATTTGCGGTTTACAATGCCGTCTCAGTGAGCTTTTCACCATTCTGGATGGCACAAATACCTGAATTGACTTCCGCTTTGGGGTAGGTTTCTTATATTAGCTTTCGATTCACGATTGGTGCTATCGGTCATTTCATGTCAAAACGTTTAGCTTCGAAAGGCTAGGAAATTGGCGTATTTGTTTGTCAGACAGCAGTATCCTGAAAGCATTCACATTTAATTCATTTTAGCACCTATTGTTTCTACCAGGTATTTCCGCTGTTTGTAATCGTGCTCATACATTTCTTGAGAACGTTCGTCAGCAGCATCTCACGGAACGCCTAGAAGTACAATATCTCTTGAATTATTTTCTACATTATATATATATATATATATATATATATATATATATATATATATAATCATTATTTTATAATTTAGGATTAGATCCAGTCGAACCCGTTTGCGAGGTATTGTTTCCAAATTAAGATGAACCCGCTTATCCTCATATGGTAGGTTGCGGAGACAGCCGACCAGTTTATTTGCTTCGATGTCCTTTCGTATCCATAGTATCCAAGCTTGCACTGAGTAATCCATCACTGTGTTAATATACATATTTATGAGTATAGGAAAAATATCTGAAATTACGCTAAGCCATGTTTTTGCTTATCTTCGGACAGCGTTTCCAGTGACTCGGCCACGTAGGTACATACAACACTAAGCTATACACCCGCGGATTTCGGTTCATAAATTGAGTCGATCGTTTTAGCAATTGTTTTGCTTAGTCCCTTTTCGAATTCGAGGTTCGCTTACTCGTTTTAGTCGCCATCTGCGCGGTTATCTGGGTAAATGTTGCCCTGTTCGAGTATGACACGTTTTATACCGGCTCTTTGGTAGTAGCCTCTAAGCCTGGTAATAGTGATAACTTTATGAAGTATTTTACCAGTTCAGTTAATTTTTGGATACCGCGTCTTAATTTCATTCTAAGGAGTTTGGGGGTCAAAAGATGGCACTGTTGGTTTGGCTTTACAAATCTGGCAAACGTAGCAATCACCGGGACAATTATCACCATTAATAATTGTTACCTAATCCGAGGTCAGCGATTTGCCGCATTTTGCATGCACTTTCAACAAACAAGTGTAGCACGTGACAGACCTCGCCTTAGTACTTACCGCCTTTTAGCAAACTGTAAACATGCAGCCCGGTGCGCTATGTTGTCTTTTCGGTGTCGTCTGGTTAGGGTTGTCAGCAGCACTGTTCCGCGGTGTGCGCACACGCAATGCTACTGTCGATTGATCGATTATGAATAGCGTGAGCGTGACAAAAATGCGGTGATGAGAAATAAGTGAAAATCAGAATTAAATCTTGTATTACGCGTCGGTAGTTGAAAATATAACCATTCGATTGAGAATAGTAAGATCGTTCCAATGATGTTAATTAGCTCATCAGGTATGCGAATACGTAACCTGACATTCGAAAGCCGTTCTGACTTTGTGCAAAATCAATTTATTTGCGAATTCGAGGATAAATCCTCATTTGTAAATTGAAATTTAGCTTTTGAGTGGTGATTTTAAACAAAAACTTCAAACATGCTGTTATTGGGATGTTGCAAAAATATTCCAAACAGTTATCGGTGCTGCATTGCACCGACTGTGGAAATTTAGATTTGTCGCCACTTAAAAGCTAAATTTCAATTTGCAAATGAGGATTTATCCTCGAATTTCCAACTAAACAGAATCAGTTAGTCCGTGATTAGTCATGATCAGAAAAACACCGGGTTTTAGCTTGGTAGACTTGTTAACGGTTCGATAAAGCAGTTTAAGATTTTGGTGCCTTCTTAGTGCCAGCTAAAGTTCGTGATATTGTTTATCCTTTCTGATGAGATTTGTGAATTGATTACGCAATGCGCGAAAGTTTGCCCATGTTTGTTCTGTTCTGGCGACCCCATGAATAGCCCAAACCAAAATTTGTTTTGTCAACAATTTTCTAGTGCGACTTTGAATTCTGATGTGAATTATTTTTTGAGATTATGTTTCGGGAAATATTTGAATTTAAATGTATCATGTTGACGATTTAATCTGTCAGGGTTGTGCAATACGATTCCTGATCATTGAAATTTATTTTATGTTCATCGAAAGCCGCATTGTTTCCATCAAAGCAATGTAATTCACTTTTCTATTTAGTTTTTTGATTTTCCGTTCTATGGACGTTGCACACGCATTGAAAGAGCAGAACAAGATGGTCGCTTCACCCAACGGTGGGTGATACTGAACATCTTCAACGGCCGTGGCTTCAGAGGTTAAGTCTAGGTCTAGAACAGATATCTGTTGCGAATTTCGTTGTAGTGTATATTCGATTTCATGATTATACAAGGTGATGTAATCGAACAGTTCGCGAAATGTTTAGTCTAGTGATTGGAGTGGATGATCTACTCGGTTATATAGTTGAGGTAGATTGAAGTCTCCCATAGTCAATAATTGTAAATTGCGCCGTTTTTCGCTTTCAAAAGCTTTTTGTTATGCGCATCCGATGATGATGATGAACGGTAAACTTCACCAACGATGCAACTTTCGCCAGATTCGAGGTTCACGCTACACCATATACTGTCTTCCAGATCGAGATCAGTGTCTTTAACTACCGTACTGTATAAACGATTGTGATGTTAAACAGCTACTCTACCACCTATTCTTAAGCGGTCTCTCCGAATCGGGTTATGTTTGGAATAGAGAGCCCGCGATCGCTTATGTGAGGTTGGAACCATGTCTCAGTTTTTGCTATGACGTCGATTGAGTGCTTATTGCATAGATCCTTCATTTCAGCTAGTCTGTTAACCAGACATTGTGCGTTTGTATATAGGCAATTAATTGTGGTTTTCGTATACAGTGATGGAGCTGAAATCTTGCATCCCTCATTTACTAGCTTAGCCGATACTCCAAGTTACGAATGGCTCTCTTGCACTCAATTATTTGGTCTGGTTAAGTAGCTGAATTAAGATATACTGATTTTACCTCCGCCATCATATCGCCATATCCGAATGTCCAATAGCTTCGCTGATATTCGCTAGTATCTGTTGGATGTGTATCGGATGTCTCTGGAGAAAGAATTGCTTTAAGTAGTGTTCATCGACTGTACTATTACTGACCATGATAATGTAATTCTTAAAAGCTGTGAAGGAATACGATCCTAAAAACTGTCTGAGTCAAAAGACTCTGAATACGCTGTCGATCTGACCCTGTGAGACGAAGTATCAGCGAGTGTTTGAGCTCTTCGTAAGAACACGTAATTTTGGACCAAAGGTGTTAACTAGCGCAGGCGCCAGCTGGCAGTACGTCGTGTTGTGTGTGTTCAATTCAAATTATTCGGTCTGGAATACGGTTTTGAATTGCGGTCGATGACGATTGTCACGCGTTTGAGAAAAGTAAAGCAAAAGATAAGGTAATTGAAATGTTTGTACAATAATGTTGTGTGGAGACGCTAGTCCGCCAACATCATATCTCGCCAATATTTTCCATTTTCTGTTGCGAATGTTTGACTTGATTCAATTGAAGTTTAATTAAACTTATTTAACCCGTAACTGCCCAATTTAATTTCTAGGCTGAATACGCTTCACGTCCATCTCTCGTAAACTCGAGATGCACACTGGCGTTGTATGCCGGATGACTGCTGTATATCTGTATCAAACTGGTATAGACTTGTATTGAACAAGTAAAAACACAAAGGAAACAATTTGAACCGATCACTGTTTATTTATACAACTTTTAATTACCGTGCCGAATTCGGTACTGTGGTCAGTAAGTCGACGAATAACTTCATGATGAGCATGTTTTTCATCGTTAGCATCGCTGCAAAGCTGCTCCTACTCAAAGAACAGTGATTTCGTTCCGGACTGAAATACTTCGTTGGAATGCGCAGGTGTGAACCTCTACACCGCTTTCATGTCGATTTGCTTACGACATACTATTGCCGTTTTGTGCGAGACATTCAGAGAACGGTGGTGTCAATTCTGTAGATTCGATTTTTTGTAACCTGGATTTCCGGATACTAGTTAATGAGACAACTATTTGAATGAAATAGGTAAGCTGACGTACGAATGCCACTGCATATGTTCACATAAAGTTTAATAAAATTAAGACGTCGAATTGTACGCATTTTATCACAATATGTCTCGTTGAGTAGTAACATGAAAAAAATCACACAATTTGAGTGCAATCGGTTACAGAATTTTCCAGCAAGGTTTCGCCTTGGCACAAAAATTCCGAAAAAGCAAGGGCGATTGTCGAATCATGGAACACGAATAATGAGTATTAAATCCACCACCTATTTTCAAGATTGTAGTTAAGCATATTTTAATGTGACTTATGGTGTAAACTCATGCATACATGAAATGAATCATTGGTCGTTGGCCTAATATGATGTGCTTACACAATAATGTGATACAATTGAATACGTATAACGTCGTTTGCAACTGCCACCAACATGTGAGCAGGTGCATAACTGATGAAGATCCGGTTAAAAAGATATAGAAAATATTCAATTAACTAATATTTATAAGCTGAGTATTTAAAACTTATGTTCACATCAGTGCTGAGTGCCGGATTACCGAGATATTTACCTCATCCACCTCAATAAGTGCAAGTCGACTTGTCTTATCAATTTAGACCGCCTTCGCATGCAGACGTTCGCCATACGGTTTAATACCATGTCTCAGCAATTCTCTTACGTAGCGTTAAAACGAGTTTGGAAATGGATTTGTGGTATAACATGTATCTCAAATCTACTCCCATTCCTAGGTTTTACTACCCGCTTGAAATAAAAAAGAAAGCATTCCCATAAGACCCCATCATTTGGTTCGATTTAACTGCACACGAAGTAGCGACACATTTGTTTTATTATTTTAAACCACTAGTGGGCGAAACGACCAGCTAATCACTTGCGCAAATAACATTGCAGCACGACTTAATTAGGTAACATTTGAAAACGATAAAATAATGGCCAGCTTCAGTATGAGTGCTTTGTTTACCGGATTAGATACTAAAAGCGCGTTAGAAATAGCTATAACAGGAATTGGAATAAGATACCAGATTGTTAGATCGGAAATCTTTGACATTTCACAAATCATAAACGGCAAACTAATTTACTTCAGCATGAATCACGTCTTATTTAATGTGTGATTATATAAACAAACAGATAGGTTGGCAGTGAGTTCACCGGTGTCTCATAAGCCGGCGAAAAAGTGGAGGGATTAGGTAGAATTTACGGTGACTCTAGGTTCATGAGATGTTTGTTATGATAGAGTTGGACAAATTGAAAGCCTTCTCCAACCATTTAAATGACTTCTATAAATGTATTACGGTCAAAATTAAATAGAATCAGTCACAGACCTCTCTTTTTTATTGAAGCGTTTGGCGCAAAACGTAGACAAGAAGATACAAATTTCATTCAATTGTAAACATACATATATGGATAATGTCCTACTGTGGAGGTTCGAGCTATAATACCGATGAGTGCTAATGACGAGCTTTCTAATGTTATGCAGAACACCACCCTCCAATTCAACACAAGACTATGAAGACGGTCGACGACAATTGCGAACTCAATATTTCGAGTTTCGGAAGGATCGTATTCGAACGGTTCGAGTGACAACATATTCGCAATTATAAGGGTTGGCATGAAATAGTTTGACCAATCAGATCGAAGTGACAACAGGGACAGACATGAAAATAAAGTTTGAACACTTTTCGTACCGACACCCTTGGTCTGACGAAGCTTCTGTGTTGAGAAGCGAAACGTTACCAAAAACTTGCTAAAACCGATTCATTGCAAACTTTATTTTCATGATTACGGACTCCCGATCGGTTTCGAATATTTTCAAATACCTTGAGGGAAAGACATGTTTCAG
Organism: Atriophallophorus winterbourni; assembly: GCA_013407085.1. NCBI lineage: Eukaryota > Metazoa > Platyhelminthes > Trematoda > Plagiorchiida > Microphallidae > Atriophallophorus > Atriophallophorus winterbourni. The sequence continues at coordinate 234,608 of JACCGJ010025638.1, read as the reverse complement.
AATCACTGTTTTGTTTACTTGATTTGCCAATATAAGTTAGGTCTGTTTTATTTGTATTGTGTCCAATAAACGCCTCTGACCAATCGGCTTTGTCTTGTGATGTTGGTCTCGTTGGTGAACGCGATAGAATAGTTGGCCTCAGGGATGAATCGAGACGCAATCGCTGTGAATTCGCGCGAAGCGGGGGGAACGTGGCTAACGATTGACACATGAACCTAATTTTCAGGTAGATGGCCAGAGTTCTGCCAGCTGCAATTTCCGGCCCCTCTACCCACCCGTTACTCTATGATACACCAACGAACATCAAAGCCAAATTTGCAGGTCAATAGCTTCTTTTATTTTCCATACGATAGAAGACCTGTGCGGCGATCAAAGTAAACGAAATCAGGTTAGTCGTGAAGTGAACCAATGATGCATAATCTTAGTTTTCGAAAGATTGTAAACGCCACTTCATAAGGGTAAAATACCCGTTAGATAAATCCGTTAGAAATTTTGTGAGATATATTTTGTGTACCTAATTTGAATCTATATCAGGAACGGTCATTATAACGTTGATGTAGGCCTATATGTATGACTATTAGAAACGGAAAAACTATCCGTTTAGCCTTCGTTCACTTTAAGGAAAATACACATTTATCAAACGTCTCATGCATCATTTACAAAGCCAAATGTAAGTGCTCACGTAGGCAGGCTTCAAGGAAGTTCACTCCAGATTCGAAGGACACGGAAAGCTTAGCAAAAAGCAGATCCGAGATGCGAGAGAATATCTATCCCGTATTCGTTGATCAGCCTAGGCGGAGCATATATTCGATACTGGTCAAAGCGTCGATTCAAACAATGCTGAAGTGTTAAGACTCGGTATTAAACCGTATCTCGAATATCTACATGGAAAGTTGGTCTGAACTGCTAAGACGCTGAATAGGGTGGGTTAGGTAGATATCTCGGCAATCTAGCACTCAGCAGTGATGCGAACATAAGTAGCGAATGTCCACCTTATAATTAAAAGTTAATTGAATATTTTCAATGTTTTCAACTCGATCTTTATTAGTTATGCACTTACCCACGTCTTAGTTCGAGTTGCAAACGACGGTAAACTTTTTCACTTGTATGACATTAATGTGCATGCAAATCGATCACTTATTCAGTTCATGTATGCGTGACTATACACCCATCGGTCACAATAAAAACTGCTTACGGACAATCTCGAACAGATGTGGTGGATGGGATACCCATTATTTATGTTCTATGTCTCGACCGAATTTCTATGCAAAAGCGAAACCTTATCCAATAATTGCTGTAACCTGAAGGACTAAAATTTTGAATTTTAAATACCAGATCTGTCCCAAACATATTCCTATTTATCGTTGAAATGAAAACAATTGACAAAAAGTATAATTTTTGCCTCATTCGTTTTGGTCGGATTAATTATTCCTTTAGATATTTCCGCAAAATAAATCATCCAAAACATATAAAAAATAATTGATCTCATAAATGTTTGAATGCCTGTTTCAATGTTTAGGTTGAATTAACGTAGTGGAATGTGGTTGATTAATACGGCATAGTGAATCTTCTCCCGATGATTGAACGTTTTAATTTATCGATGTCTTTTAATGGTTTCAACGGGATCTTGTTTTGCTGTTGTTAAGTTGCATATTAACTTCTACAGCACCAATCTACAAAATATCTTTATCACTGACTATCGTATTTTTCATCCGACAGTTCATGTGTATTTCATGGACAGGATTTCCAAATTGATTTTATAAATATCCACTGTTTCTGCGTAGGGCATGTTTGTCGGGGTTATAATTATTGTGTGTGAAGTTTCGTTATGAATTTTATCACGTTTTCATCATGTTTATATCATTGGCAAAATATTTTACACTGATTTGTAGTTTATGTTAATGAATTTCAATACAGCATCCGCCTGCACATTTAATTTGATTGTTTCGTTGTTGTATCTGATGGCATTAATTCGTTTATTAATAATGCCCTCGAGTCTTATGTTTCGAGAAGTTTACTAACACGTCGTTTTCGACTGTTGACGCTCTGCTTTTAAAATTCAATTTTCATCCCAACAAGCTTGACGAACACGCTTTATCTGCATCGTAGAAAATTGACAGTCAATTCCGTAGGGAACATAGCACATCGCAAAATCAAAACCTTTCGGATGTTACATTTAAAAAATATTTCTTTACTTGATCGAAGATAATTAAATAGTTAAATAGTTGTCGTATTCGTAATATGTACATGCCATGTTTAGTTCCGATGCATAGATGCGTGATTATTTGCAATACCGTGTCAGTGTAGTTCTCTTGTAAAATAGCATTACGAGCGCAAACATACTCGATTCGAATCAACGAAACCCAAATGATCAATTTGGTTCACAAAAATTATAATATAGGCTTGTGAAAAACGTTTTTACAGTTTATAAAAATGCCTAAATCTCATCAAGACACGTTGTTCAAAGTATTAAGCAAAAGAAACAAATCCTAAACAACTGCGCCTGAAGTCCCTCGGTTGACATTTTCCAAGAATCTATTAATGTCCTCCTCCGTGCCGGTAATTTTCGCGTGTCTGAAATTGCTCCACAACGTCGCGGTCACATCCAAAGCAATAAGGTCACTGGAAACTCGGGAAACGACTTGCAAAATGAGTACACCATCTGGACCCAGATTGTGGTTCACAAATCGTGCGCAATCTCGCTCTTCAGTGTTTGACAACGGTCGGATCGCTCGAATGTATTGTTTGATGTAAGCGATTCGGCGAATTGGAAGCAGCGTGTTGAACGCCCAATGAATTGAGCTTAGACTGGTGATGATCGTGATAATGATGAACCAGAACCATAGAAAGACGTAAACTTTTTCCACGAAGTAGTTGATTGGAAGCACACATTGAAGCGTGTAACTGTGGGTCATAAAATCATGTGGAAGAGTTGTATGTGACAGAATCAGTGTGAAGATTTATATAACTGTAGAAAAGTCGTGGTGAGCGCATGCGGATCCTGATCTTACTGTCCCTACCTGATGTGTGCAAACAGCACGAAACCGGTCGTGGGGTGTGTGACGGAAAAGCATGCAAATGAATATTTTGGTTCGTGGTAATTTAATTCCATACTTCAAAAACGTATTTTCAATAATTAAATTATTAACTATTAATAACTATTATTCCATGTGTTAATTGTAATCCTGTTAAACCAAGTAATGATAAACTCAACATATGTAGTCGGTAGAGGTTAAAAATCTATTCGTATTTTCAACTTATCTACATAACTCACAACTGGCTTCACATTTGTTGATATAATTATGTTAGTTTTAGCGGTAAAATAAAAAAATTGAAATTGGGAACAATGGCTATATAAGCATAACACGTTGCACATTCACACAATTTGGATATATTCAAATCGAACTTGGACAACTTCATGTCGACCAATCCAAACTTTGAAACAATATATTCTGCATCATAAAAGATTTGAACCCGTGGATCGAAGTAAACTATACATATTTACCCCATCAAACCGGTTGAAAACAATTTCTGCCCATGTATTTTTGAGTGATTCCTGAACTGATCAGAAGGCAAACCAATCCCGTTTTACTAACTATGTTATTTGTAATTCGCATATTATTCTGTGGTTTTCGTAAAGCTATGTGCTTTTTAGACCACTAAATTGAATTGAATTGAATTGAGTCATGGTACAAGAAAAAAATGTATTCCTCAAATCACTGAATTTGTAAAATAAACATTTGTGTTATTGTAAGTTCTTACTACACCGAAAAAGCTCACTTCGGTCTTCAGAACATCAATAACCAAGAAACTGCGTTTCACTTTTTGCATTTTGCTATATTTGTAATAGCAAACTTCTGAATGCTGATGTCGTTTATATGCATAGGTGCATAGAATTACCTACGAACAGAGTGAATAGAAATAGTGCTAAAAATGTCACTTGTAGGAAATTATTTCGATAGAACAGAAAATTTCACGGGTTTGCCTTGCACAGATTGCGCTTGCGTCAAGCTTACACAACCTCAAAGTCATTTAACACACTGGCTTTCTTGGATAGAAACGCAGGATTGCACATGCGTTAAGGCCAAATGCTAGTGGTGGATAAGATGACGCCTAATCATGAAATGATTACAGATCGAGGACTCAAGACGCTGAAAATGGACTAATTTTATGTTGTGCTCAAGCACCCCTCGCTTAAACACCAAACCAGTAGATTGTTGTTTGCAGTCATCAGGTGAACACAGTTAATTCTAAGCGCATTTAGTGCTCAAGTTAGGCTCACATTTATATCATATTTTCAAATATCTCGGTTCGGTTGATCAGTTAAATCAAGTTAAATGGTTGCTTACTACTTTTCCACTGTTTCACGACGCAATGATCCTATTGTTACTGTCTTAACCTGAATATGAATTCAGCCAGAAACGAGGTTGGCTGTATTTGGGGATGCGAACACAACAAGACATTTGCTATTTAATCATGTTCTGACTCGTGGATGGAAAACTTCTCTATCCACCTTGTTATCAAGATGATTGTTTCATTCTACACCTAACGCAGACGGCTAAATTACAAATTTTTGAAATGTTAATGAAATGCACCAAAAACACACATCGAAAAGCCTCAATGATGTAAAAATGTCAATACTTATAATCTTTATTCTATGGAGCTGGTTCACAAAGCATAATAATATATCTCCTCCTACGCTGTGTATCCTAAGTTTACAGGATGGAAAATACTCGCCTTTGAAAAGATGTACTTCTTGGTGGAGTCTGTTAAACAACAATACGACTACAAACTGGCTTAACATCGCAGAAACGATGGGAGCGCGGGAGTTTGTTGTTGTGAATAACTTCAGGATACGCCTGTCAGTAAATTAACGGACAACCTTCGTTGAAACTCTCTTTTCAACAAGTGCTATAGCAGATTTATGCAAAGATACTTTCCGACTACACAAGAAATATCCCTAGTGACATCAGAATAAACATATTGCGCGATATGCTCCGAAAAATGTTGAAATCATGTAATATACTTCGGCCCAAAGAAAATTTAAAGAAGCATAGAAATAGTAATCGTTGAAATAAACGTCCATCCGACCAATCATTCCCCACCTAATGAGAAACCTTTCGCAATCATCCAGTTAATGAGTGTCATGCCAATCGAAGTTCAATCTGCTAATAGAAAAAATAATAATAATCGGTAAGGGTTAAATCGCTTATTTAAATGTGATGTTGCCACTGATGAAGAGAGCCTATTCTTGTGATGAGCATTTATGATCAATTAAGAAAATCCAAGCGTATACCGTAAATGTTATGAAAATCTTTCTTAACCAGACAGAATAAATTCAGGAAAAGCAAATTTTACGGATCACTAGTGATATATCGTCTATTGTTTCCAACTATGTTTTGAACAGCATGTGGTGTTGCACAGGTAAAACCCGGATAAATCGAAGTGTAACTAGTTAAATTAAATTCCGAACCTTGAAATTTGCAATACTAGAATTTACGGTTAGATGATCTAAACACAGATCATTCACTCTACATGTACTTACTTATTTACTTCCGCGTTTGGTCCCGTCTTGGACATAGGCCGCCAACTAGCTTTCTCCGGGCATCACAAATCTGGGTGAGTCTTTTCAGCTGTCCGCACATCTTACCATTCTGCTTTGTCACTGCATCCTCTTCCCTTGGATGTTCCAGGTAAGGGATTGCCTGGTGATGTTTGATGCAGGTTTGCGGAGGGTGTGGCCGATTCATAGCCAGCTTCTCTGATGGATGTCTTTATCAACAAGCTTCTGCTTCGTTCGTCGCCACAATTCTTTGTTGCTAATCTTGCCCGGCCACCGTATCTTTAGGATCTTCCTGAGGCAGTTGCTGATGAAGACCTTGTTTTCTTCATGCTGGTGACTGTGGCTCTCCAGGTCTCTGTTCCATAGGATATTTTTGGATTTGCTAATGTATCGAAGAGCCTGATCTTGGTGATAATGCTAATCTCGCTGTATCCTAAGATGTTGTGAAGCTGATGGAATACTACTAGTGCTTTACTGATGCGATTTCCCGTGACTGCATGTGTTCCTTCCAACGTGTTCAGGATGCTGCCGAGATAGGTGAAACTGTCAATCTCTTCCAGCGCCTCACTTCGGACTGTGATGGGTGTCGTGATTGGTTAGTTAGTTTTGAACACCTTGCTCTTCCCTCTGTTGATTTTTAGACAGTGTTTAGCTGAGTTAACCGCAACGATTCTAGTCTTTTATTGTTGGAAAAAAGAGCCAGATTGTCGACTACGTCGACGTCATCCAACTGCTTCTGAAGTGTAGACTGGACGCCGCGTCTGGTGTGTCGATATCTTAATGATCCAGTTTATGGTTGGCACAAACATAAAAGGGGAAAGCGAGCAGCCTTGCTTCACTCTGGTTTTTGAGTCTAATGTATCAGTGAGTTTCCTGTCAGGCATTATTCAGCAAGTCATCCTATCATATAACTTCTTTATGATAATAATAAACTTTTCTGGTACTACTTAGTGTCTCAGTAGTCTCCAGAGCGTCCGTCTGTCGATGCTGTCAAAAGACCTCTCATAGTTGACGTAGAGAGACGAGTTCCATTCCAGGGACTGCTCTACAATGATGCGCAGGGTTCGTGGACGATCTCTCCATTCGAAAGCCGGCTTGCTGGTCACGAATATATGGGTCAAGAGCGTCTTTCATTTTGTTCAGCAAGATGCTGTTAACACTTTCACTGGTTTGGACGGCAGCGTTATCCCTCAGTAGTAACTAATGTAGTCTTTTTCGCGGATTTTTAAGAAGTAACCTTCTTTCACTCAGATGGTACTTGTTCTTCCCGGCTCATGCATAAGAGTAGTGGAGGAGATCGACAATGTTCGCGACGTCTGACTTAAGCGCTTCTGCTGGGATTCCGTCATGTCATGTAGGCTTGCCGTTCTTAAATTACTTAATGGCGATGTGGATCATTTTTTCATTGGTGCACAGCACCTGATCGACAGATCGCTCTCAGATGGTTTGTTGAGTAACTCCTGAAAGTTTCCGATCAACCGCTTTTTCTGTACTTTTTCGTCTGCTATCGCTTTTCCATATCTGTTATTCACCGGTCTTTCTGGATTGAAAAGCTATTCTAATTGCTTGTTAATGGTGAAATACAGATACTGGATGTTGTTTTGATGCGCTGCTTCTTCTGATTCTATGGACAGCGAAACTAAATAGGTCCGCTTATATGCTCTGACGATCTGCTTGACAATTCGATTTTCTTCTGTATACTATTCTTGTGCTTTAGCACATGCTCAATCGCGATTGCTTTCATTTCTCTTATTATTTCCATCATATGTAGTGTCATTGCTAAGATCCATTCCTTGTGTACGTATGATTTAGGGCCCAGTACTTCTAGGAAAATTGAGGTCCCCGCTTCCATCACTTGCTGCCAACTCATGTCCCCTCGTCTCTTCTTACAGCAAGCCTTCCAGGACCTGGAACCAGTTGAAGTTTTTGACCTTGAACTCTTCTACCTTTTAATGTTTTTTTTTAAATAGCGGTGTCGTAGCGCTGTCGTAGACTTGTCTCCTCTATTCTGTTTTCCTTCAACTTTAGCTTCAAATTAGCGACATGTAGATGTGGGTTGGGAGCAACGTCAGCTTCCCGTTTGGCACATACATTTCGAAGAGATCGTCGAAAATTCGTCCAGATGCATACATGGTCCATATGGTTCTTTGTTGACAGATCTGGTGAAACTCAAGTCACTTTGTGTTTCCTTCTGTGTTGGAAAAACACTTCTTTCGTAGACCAGATTACTTTCGGCACATAGGCAGGCGAATATCTCCCCGATGTCATTTATCTCGCTCAGCACTTCTTCCGCATATCCTCTAATATCACTGCCAATCTTTGCGTTGAAGTCACTTATTACAATGACGATGTCCTGTTTTGGTCGGTCTTGTATCATGGTTGACAGTCTGTTGTGAAAATCCTCCTTTTCGTAATCTTTGCTGTCGCTCGTCAGGGCGTAGCACTAGATTATGTCCAGCTTGATACCCTTCTTGTATAGAAGAATCCTGTATGATCCGTGTTCCATGCACCTCACACCCAATATATATATATATATATATATATATATATCGTTACTTTCACTGATTATACAGTAGACCTGATTTTCGTAGAATTATTGTTCGTAAATTGAGAGAATGTATTTCGCAAATTATTAAATCACAAAACCTATGCTTTTCTGATACGACGGTCTACTTGAATAAGATACATTTACCAAGTATTTCTATTTTTGGCTACCTACGTCGCTTTCGTTTGAAATGCAGAAAAATGATATGATGACCGTCGCACGAACCAATTCCGTCGTTTTAAATATCGATGGCACTTAAAAATACATATGAGAATATTCAGGTTAAATCGCAAATTATTTTCTCAAGCCTTTGCGATTCATTAAGTAACATATTTTCCTTAAATTTATACAGAAACCTTCTGGAATCGAATTTATTGAAGAGAACCTTAAAACAATATCAAAATTTTAGCCGCAGTTTGGCATGTTTAATGTTGCAAAAAATATTCTTTAACATTTACATTAACATTAGGTGAATATGTTCTCCTATTAAAAGTGTACTTCATATTGGATGAAAGATCCACATAATAATGTAAACCGATATATTAAGAATTCGTGAAATTATGATGAATGGTGGTTAATAAAGATAATGAGAAGTGCATCCGAGTTTATTTGACATAATGGTGAGCATCAAATTTCATATGCTACACTGCCTTAAACTGTAGGCATAAAATCCATGATTGGAGTATATTATTTTCGATAAATAATATCCGTCAAATATTTCGCAAACTTTTAATGAGTACACTATATTATATGTGATGAAACTGTAGTTCACCTTCGCGGAATTTTAATTTATGCTGGAGATATTCAATGTTTGCAACCGTGTTAGAAATTATAAAAAATGAGGCTAGTCAATAGTAGGAAAAAATGACCGATAAAGAATTTACAGAGTACACCTCTCTACCAAAAAATATGAGCCAGACCATTACGCTATTCCAAGATAAATATATACATTTAAATGGCTGTGGATATTTAACGTAAATTTACATGAAATAAAAATAAATTTACGGATTAAAATGACAATAAAATGTGTTCATCTAATGATTACTGTTACAAATTTAACGATTCTGAGGGGGCATTGACGCGTGATGAAAATAACAGATTACAAAAACATTGTTTTACCTTGCAGGCTTTATTTGACCCATTTTTCTCACGCGAACTGTGCAAAACGTTACACGAGGAAATTTCCCAGACGTTTCCCAATCTCTTCCCGACACTAAATCATTGAGTACATCAAGTCCGAACATTGTCGTGTTTGCTCCAATAAAATATTTCATCAAATAAATTTGTCCGATAGAATTTCCAATGAAACAAAATCGTACAATAAAAAATAGAAAGGTGATTTGTGTGTTTGGTCTCACGTGGCACAAGAACCGTTTCAATTTGCTGGTCGTTCGACGGTAGCGTGCAGTTGATTCCGCTTGTTCTTCCAAAGTTGCGACTAGACACGAAATGGCTTTTTGGCGTAGTTCCCTATCTGGTACTGATGCTTCTTTGGCTGATCGGATTAATACCGGTAATCGCTTCGATCCTACTCTCCAGAGCAGATATGGTATCCAGCAAAGCATTACTTGTCCTGCCAATACAATGGCAATCCATTGATAATAACTTATGTGTTTCACATGTGTCAATTCGTAATCATCTTCGGGCACTTGATCGCTCGGGTGCAAATAGTAAGTGTTTTGTACCCAACATAAATTTTCCGCGTACTCTTCCCAAGCATGTGTGAACTCCTGAGGCACCCAGCATTGAATCGGTTTTCCTGTATTCAAAATTGTTAAAGAGCGTTATTTAACGTTATTGTTGACCTATGCACATAAATCGATTAAAAACTGGGCATTAATTTACTGTAGGTAATAGTTACATATAGGTGATTCAGGTATTTGAGATAACGGTTTAACTTAGATAACTTATGTACTTTAACGGTTTAACTTAGATAACTTATGTACTTTCGCCTTTGAGCATCACGGCTGACAATAGTTATCGTACTTGATATTAGCTTCAAACCTCAAAAGTTGACTATCACAAGTTACGTTCGAAATTTTGTAGGCTTTGGCTTCATTATCAGGCTATTATTACGCTAACTGATTTAGCTATAATGAAATTATGACTTTTGAAGTTGGATGCGTATTCCGAAATTGAATATATTTTGTCCCTATGTTTGGCCTCATTTAGACGGGCAAACATCTTAATCTGGAGATTTTAGATTGAGAATATATTATAATCATTTCAGTATTTTAATTATTTACGAATTATTCTTCCTTTTCACTGTCTGAAAAATGCCAACAACTATATAACACATGTAAAACTAATACGTTCTGTATAGCACATAAAATTGGATGAATTATTTCTTCGGAACGCATTCAAAAAGATCTACACTGCACTATCTATTTCGGCCTACCAAAATATAAACATTTTATTGGACATTCAAATTCATTAATGCTTTGTTTCCTTAAAATATTTTGATAGATTTCAATCTGGATTATTTCACATTTTCGACAACACTTAATTTATATCATAGTCACTTTTGTATACATTGGATAAATATATAAAAATAAACGAAATTGATATATATTAAATGCCACTATGCCGTATTAGCATTTTCAACTGGCGAACTAAATGCTGCTTCAATGAAAATGCTGAAGTAATTAATTCTGGATTTTGAAGAATAAGGAAAATTACTTCGTTAAACTTTTGACAAACCTGTGCTGTGAAGCAAACTAATACTTTGAGATTTCAATGAAGAAACGAGACACCTTAATTACTAAGAACCAAAAAGTGAGCTGCGTGACCCTCCACTGTTTGGAAATGTTTGCAAATGAAGTCAAACCTTTTGCCAAAATCTGAAGTGACGATGTTAATCTTCTATACTTTCCTACTTAGTGTTATTTTTCGTAAATTAGGTGCCACAAAAATATGATTAATTTACATCAAGTGTACTGAACTTCGAGTAAATCATTCAGTATAGATCACCTGTGTAACGTTTTCTAATCGCTGGTTTATATATGCAATGTTTGGTAAAAGTTTGGGAAATTTCTTACGCTTAACTTGTTAGAAAACACTAACAATATTGAAGATATATATATATATATATATATATATATATATATATATATATTGCCGCGTACATCAAACGGCATTTATAATCCCGAACAACTATTGGAACATAACTAACACGGTAAGTATGGATGTTCAAAAATGTTGCATTCCAGTTTGAGAACTTGAGTCCTAAATCCCGGCTAAAAGTCATCAAATAATAACACGAAAATGTTTTTATTTGAATGGGTCGAAATAAATGTTTAGATTAAGTAAACCTATATGTATGGAGACGCGAACATGTTGCGTATAAAGAATATAAGATATTTCAATGTTATATTGTTTTGATTGAATAAATATGACGTTGGTCTTGAAAGTTGCATGTGTTTTAACGTGGCTTATTGCGTTGGTTGTATGACATTTCTGTGCTGAAAATTTGAACATTTAATAATTGATCGAGAACTGTACGGCAATATTAGGTTTGCGAAGATAACATTTTTGAGTGACATAATTTGAATTATCAAAAGACCGGATACTCGGTAATCCATCCTCTACTGAATTTTATATGGTATAAAATTGAAAAGGTTTTTTAGATGAGAAGATGAAAATCTTTATTTGGAATTTCGCATTGTGACGATTTGTCATACATTTTACTTATGAGTACTTTGAAAATTATTCAAGATAATTAAGGTACCAAAAATGAACTTCGAAATTTGTACTAATGTTTATAATTGGCTAAGCATCAGAACTCAGAACCCAGAATTTTTATGGTGGAAAAACACGTAAGCTTAACAATAACCATAGAATGACGGTTATATGAAGTAAATTTACAAAATCTCGCAAAAATCAATAGGGACAGTCACATACCGCATGTTTCGCCATATACTCCGAGCATGTGATTTCTTCACTAAGAAAAATACTTACCAGGAAAAATTTCGAAGAATATCCAATCGAGAATGCTGAATGCTTAAAGCCTTCGGATTTTTTCGTGTTCGAGTAAGGCCATTATGCTTTAGTGAGTGTTAAGAAGTTGGTTCTCAGTATGCAAGATTTTGAATGCCCACAGGAGGTCACTCCGCATCCGTCGTTGCGTAAAACCATGTAGATTTAGTTTTAACATTCGCTCATTGAAAGACAAATTTCTTTACCGGGACACCAACTTTGTCGCACGATGATAAATCCTGTCAAGTAGTTCGATATACTTCCTCAGCCATGGTGCCCATGTTTGGATTGAATATTCCATAACAGGACGTAGGTACGCATTAATTAACCGGCGTAAAGTTTCGTGCTTGATAATCCTGAATATCCTTTTTAGAAGACTAAAGTTACGCATTCGTTATTATGCACATTTCTAGTTGTATTGCCATACAGTCATTAACAGACCTGACATATTTCCATATTTTAATATCATCGGCAAAAAGTATCAAGTTACATCCAATATACAGTACTATATCGTTCAAGTGCACCAAGAATAGAAGAGGTCGTAGCACCGAGACTTACGGAACTCCACATTTGAGATCTATTCTTCTAGAGAAGTTGCTGCCAACACAAACTTGGACGTGTCTATCAGTAAGATAATCCGTTTTCCAATTTAGCAAAATTCCTGTTATTCCATAGGTTTCGAGCTTTTTTATTAAATGTCATGGTTGGCTCTGTCGAAAGCTTTGGAAATGTCGAGGTAGCAAGCATGTAGAGCCTCAACTTCGTCCAGTATAATGGTCCAATCCTCAAACGTTGTAAGTAGGTTAGATAAACAGCAACTATTGCTTCAAAAACCGTGCAGCAGTCGAAATATTCTGGTTTTAAAAATGTTTTCTAATGCGCCAGTCACAATACGTTCCATTAATTTAGAGATCACCGTAAGTAGATTTACCGGTCTATAGTTTGATGTGTCCGAACGTCTATCACTTTTATAAATGAGAGTTATCATCCCTGCTTTCCAATGCGGTGGTATTTATCCTTCATGTATGCTGAGTTTCATTTAGCGCGTGAGAGCAGAAGTTAAAGTAAGTCGACACCTGCGGAGTTAGGCGGGGTTAATTTTGTCTGCGCCAGAGATCTTCGTTTCGTTGAGTTGACAGAGTTCCCGCACAACCATATATTCATTGACATTGATTTCTCTTAATAATTCCAAACAAGGCGAATTTGATCAAACTGGATACAACGCTTAGGATCAAAGACAATTGAGTAGGACTTTGTTGAAGCTTTGTATCTTCGGTAGAGTGAGTCAATCCATTAGAGGTATGTACGAGAATATGCCTGGTTTGATTTTTGATCGCTCATTTATTATCTTGTAAAGAAGCTTAGGATTCTTTTCCATTCTCTTAAGCAAGTTCCATTTGAACTGCATGCGATCGCCTCTTACAAGATTTGTGACGTGATTCCGTATCTTACATAATCGCTTCCAGGTTGCTTCCGTACCAAAATTCGTATGAGTTACACAAGACAATTTCTTTATAGCTAACCATTTCTTAGTTCTACTTCGGATAACAAACTGTTAGTTGTGGTTGCATTTGTGTGGTATAAAAAATAGATTTTTAATCAATATTCGAATTCCAATAATTTAGAAATGTATTGTAATATAATCCCGAATCCATGAAATAAACCTCCTGAGTATATGCATCCAGGAGACTGATATTTAATGATTGAAATCGTATTTTCCTGAGGAAATGTGTTTGTTCACTCAATCGTTCCGCACTACATAACTAATCAAAGACGACCACCGTATGGTCACACTTTCCCAGTGGTGACAGAAATTGAATATCATCTACCGCGGTTGCTTCATTCGTAAATACGTGGTTAAGGGTTGAAGGTTGGTCAAGACCCTGTTTGCGAGTTGGCTGATCAACGTGGTTGTGCAGTGAAGACATTTCGATGACCTCCTTGAATTTATGTTCAAACGAATGCAGGGAGTGCTCACTTCTTGCAAACATATCCGGGAGATTAAAATCGCCAATGATCAGCAATTGAGTAGTCTGACAGCTTGTGAAATATTGCGAAGATTTTATTAGTTAACCAGTAATAGAGCTTTGAGATGATGGCAAGCGGTAAATGATGTCGATCGTACATTCATCTTCATTCACAAGATTTACTGAACATCACGTCTTTTTACGAAGGCTGAGGTCAGGATTATCGACTGCGTTACAATTTGCTAAACGTTCGTGAAAATAGACTGCGACTATTATTTGAAATTAGCTTCAACTTTAATGGTTGTGATCATATAAAATTGTCAAATGAATAACATATGGAGCAGAAATTTCTAGTCCTGACCGAAAGCTAGAAATGGCCGGTTTGTTTGCAACCTGAATTTTGTATCGGAAATGCTAACCTCGTTCTCGGGTGACTTTCAGGCTACCGTCCTACTGATTTTTAGATAAAGGGATATTCGATATAATCTGTTTGCATAGGTGTATGTGAATTTTGTATTTTCCTATAGAATTTTGACAACAATTTCTAATCGCACAACAGAAATTTGAAACCTTTAGCAACATGAATCATTTTGTTACCTAACCAGCCATCGATTCTCAGCTTATACTAAGTTAATATTGGCTACCATCACGCGGAAAATCTTTTTTATGTAGGTACATACCCAAAGATCGGAATTTTTGAGCCAAAACAGCAGATAAATTTTAACAATATTTGAAAGCAATCACGGTGTGTTGTTTCGCTGAAATTATAATTACATGCACACTACAACCATTTTCTATTAGTACACATTGGTAAGATCAGGTTGAATAAGCCTTGAAAGAGGGCTTAACACACGTATACTTGAATGCCACTGGTAAATGAGATTTTTACTAGGAGCCATGATTTTCATATTTAGAATCACAAGTTGATTCAGGTTATGGAAAGATTCGAACACGTTCACATGACAATCGGTTCCAGGCTGCTTGCATAAATCAGCATTAGTCAGTGGGATTTGGTACATATAGCCTCTCAAAATTTGTGATGCGCTAAGCATGAGTATACTTGAGTAGCACGAATAAAGAAGGTTCTTACGAAGAACCACAATTTTTATATACAGAATCACATAATGATTTAGTGTTCTGTGCACAAGATATAAAATTTGATGTTGTTGTTTATTGTTGAGATCCCCAAACAACAGTTTCCAGGAAATTTGCCGTGATTAGGTGGAGACAGCGAGGTAAGCTTAAATGAGCCTCAACAAAATGGTATTGTGGTATAATTGGAAACTACTAATAAATGTTGTTCATATATAGAGTTACTCAAGGTTTTTCCGGGTAACGGCGATAACGACCCTTGACCATTGAGATGTCTTGATGCGGGTTTCAAAAATGTATAGTATAAGAAGCTCATAGCTGTACAACAACATATTATATTCGCATAAGGACAAAAATCTAATAATCGGAGCCCTAGGAAGATTGACAATTTTTTGTACCTAACTTAGCCACCATACACGGAGTTTTGCTGTTTGCGTTAGTTTTAAGTGTGATAAACGCATGATCGAGAATCACTTTTTGATTATGCACACGAACATCGTGCTCCTTTGGCACAATCCCTTGAAGCATTGGTATACAAATATACCGCTTTGAAAAAAAATAACTTTCAATGTGACGAGCTACGATCAACGGTCACCAGAATCTTCTGTATGCAACATTCTGTCTCCAGTTAGATTTACAAAATAGCTTGAGCTTTCTGTGCAAGATAAATATACTCTTCAGAATTTTATTTTATAGAAACAAAACTGTCCAACTGTGTTGATTTTATTCTGTTGCATATTTGTTAGGTCGAATTATTATCAACATTAGCTAGGATTCTTCAGTTAGTAAACCAAGTAAAGGACTATATTAATATATATTATATGATTATTATATTATGAACAATATACCAAAATAAAACTCAATTTCTCTTAACAAATTTCTCTTAATTTTTTATCTACGTAAAATATTACGGTTGTTGCATGTTTGAAATTTACACGACTTACTAAAATTCGTGTTTTCTTTCATGAAATATTGTATAAATTGTGTATTTATGAATTGTCAATACAAAGATGAAAATCTGTGTGGATTTGATGGTTTTACTTTGGAAATAAAAAGTGACATATTGCGAAATGTTTGTTGATGGAAAGTTGCAGGTTTTATATTATTTAAGAAATTTCTCGCTAATGTATCTATTAAACTTTATTCTGCTAAGAGGTTGAAATTACATTTTGTCAAAATATCAAATTGATTAATTTCATCATAGTTTTGAACACAAGGTGTACCAAATATATGATTGCATAATATTCCATTTTGTTCGAGTTACATAAAGTTGATGAAGGCGGCAGTTTTGAGGAGTTGAAAGCGTATTACTGTTGATTTTAAACGAGCAACTGTTAATAGTGTATGAGCAAACAAAAATTGAATTTTCTGTCTCCATTCGTCTGTCTGAGTACCATAACTAAAGGACTAAAAGTCATTTCCGGTGTCAAAAAATGTGAGTTGCGTGAATAGGGTCCTTCAGAATGCCAGTTAATAATCGACTAACAAAAATTAGTTTTGATTTCTGCGAACCGTTTCCTTAACAAACATTATACGCTTGCTATTTAGCCAGGTGCTGAAAACAATTAATTGCTGTTCGCTTAATTTTTATTGATTTTACTTTGACTTTCGAAAAGTTGAAAATCAATCATCTAGTGTAAACAATCTGCATTATGTATACACGGTCCCAAACATATTTCAATCGATTGCAATCTGAAGTTAATTATTTTTACTCACATTTGATTCTAATTCAGATCTTTTTGATTGAATATGATATATTTTATACTTATCGAAAAACATTCTTTTTAAAATTTCACACAAATGCCTCAAGTAAAAGAACCTTATGATACATCACACATGCGGAAAGTTTATTTGAATATTTTGCAAAAAAACAGACAACATCAATATGAAAAATATCATATGAATCGTCAACACTACAAAGCTGTCAAACATTGAATTGTTTAGCGCTTAATTGTAAACCTACCAAATTCTGTCGCCAAAAAGCTTCTTGCAAAACCAATACATTCGAATCTTTATGAAAATTGTTTCAAAAATAAAATTAAGAAAATGAATTTATAATTCAGATTTGAATTAGATATGCAGAAAAATCGAGATATGTAGGTAATTTTGCGTGTACTTGTCTTTATCGGGCTGAATATTATCCAGCATGTGGTGCACAATCTACAGATTATCTGACGAAGAGAAACTAGTAATCGTTTATTTGACTGAATTTCTTCTCATTCATCAAGTCTGGTGGCTGCAACATAAAATCTGTGGTAATTAGGAAAGAATGTCTATATATTTGTTAGTGGACAGTAGTTAATAAACTCTAACCTTTTTGAATAATAAACGACCTAAAACAGTGAACCGCGTTTCAAAATGACGCGCTGTTTCAAAGCTCACTGAAACTGATCTTACTGTCTCCACATATTGACGGCAAACAGCCAGAAAGCGGTAGTAATGTGTAAGGAATTTGGAGGTGAAAGCCACAATACATGATCGCATCATTCATTTTTATTGCAACAATTTAAAAAAATTATTACCTGAACAAATGTTTATGATAATTGTGAAAGTAATAACAAATTAGCAAAGAGTTCCTAACAATTTTTATTATATATTCATTACACAGTTCTTTCATGGTCGAATTCGATCAAAGTAATCCAACGACAGTGCACAGTTCCACACTAAAAGATCTTAAAAAAATATTAAAAGCTACGGTGATTACTAAACCGGCATCATTCACTATGCGTATTCTCTATCTATAATTTGTACATTATATTGAAGATTATACTCGATTATTAATCATGAGTGCGGCGAAAATTGAAACACTTTAGTTAAGTTATATTTTTCAGGTTTGTGGTTATATTCAATAATTACGTACTAAATAATTAGAGCAGAGAGAACGTTTCAGATTGTCATAATGAAAGGCGAAACTCACCAACGTATTGCCGGATTCCTATAACAGCTATAAATACAACTAGCAGTCCACCGGTGAATTGGTAATTCAACTGGTCAACAAAATCCACACCCTCGCCACCGTATGGCGTGTAGAAAACTTTTCCGAATCGAAGCACTGATTCTGGGTTCATCAATAGTTAATTATTATGATTAACACAAAACAACGTGTATGACCTCCATCAATGTTCATGTTACAAAATTGGTGTGAAATTTTCCCATTGAAATAACATAACTATCTATTTCGGAAACGGGAAAAGCGGGTAATAATTCCCAGTTGGGCGATTAACATAAGTTTATGTATTGGCGTCTGAATTTATACTTCAAAGACAGCCAGGAAACCAATTAGGAACCGTCAGCTTCTAAGCTCGTGGATTCGTTATAAACCAAATCGAGCGGGGTAAAAACAGACGACCGTGTTGGATTCCCAATCATGATATGAAAACGATGTTCAACTGACTGCTTGGTAGCGAAAATGTGTCAATTAAGTTTGTAACCAATTTTCGAGCCATGCTGAGGTTTCCGTAACATTTTAAAAATAATTCGATACATTGCCGTCCATTCCAACTACGGAACATATTCAACGTTTCAAGAAGACCAAAATAGTAAAATTACTATATTGATGGACTGACGATCAGTCCGTTTGACTAGGATACATTTTAAATACCTTAAGAGAATTGATTAACAGCTTTCTGCAGCATTATTGTGGTGTACATAAATAATGAATTTTGCCATAATATATGTATTTAATGGAGTGTCGCCTAATAAGATTATGGACACATTTAATAAAATTTTGCAACCTGATCGCAAAATATTACTTGATTTTTTCCCCAAATTTCCCGTACAATGCAGATATCGGTATAGGCGATCAATGAACATAATCTATATTTGGTAAGAAAAATTTCATTTGAAGGTAAAGAAATTGTTTCTGTCTATATACAGGATACCAATTGACATTGATGCAAAATTATCTATGAATACTTAGTTAAACACGGAAACTGAAATTCCTTTGAACGACAACTGTAGCCATAAAAATTTTATTCGATATTTTGCAGGCCGAATGGAGTTGTTGTTGGCCTACTTCGATGGATGTCTACCATGGATGTACATCACAATCGTATGAATTTTCATGTTCTACAGCTTTTAGAATGACTAAACAGTTCGATTAAGGAGGAACAATCTCTCTCACAGCGGTTGTAGCGATAGGCGGAACTCGATCGTTATGCGCAAGTTGCACCCCGACGGCGTGACCTGCGTTCAGCAGCCAAGAGCTGTATCTGCTCCTCCTCAGATTGCAGACCACGCTTTACACATTGCCTCCAATGTGACCGGTTAAGAGCAAGTTCTTCCCAACTCGCGAGGTCAATGACAAGAGCTTTCATATCACTTTTGAAAACGTCTTTGTACAGCAAGTGCGGTCTACCCATCTGTCGACTTCCTGATTGCAACTTACCAAAGAGTAGATCTTTCGGAATACGAATATTTTCTATTCGGTAGACGTGGCCAAGCAATTGCAGGCGGCGCTGTCGTAGTAGGGTGAACATATTCTGTAAGATGTACATTGAATTTATTTTATTGACAACTAATTGTTTAAATCTGCTGGTATTTTTGTATATTTTTACCATTTTTGTTTTACCGAACTACTTGAATTTATTCGTTTTCGAGCTTCTTTTTGTGTATCTTTATTTGGCCGTTCCGCGCTATTTGAAGTTGCCATCATTCGCGGTCGTTGTTGCTGTTGAATATTCTTGTTTTTGGATGCAGTACGAAGCGGAATAATTGAGGTTTTCTATTTTTTATTGTATAACTAATTTGCTTCAATAGTACCGTACTCATCTCACGTATTGTCTTGTCAATATTTTGGTGAGATTATACGCGTAATTCAACCGTTGGTGTTTATATCGTGACTGACATCTTTGACGTTGAACTCGAACTTCCCCGGACCGTTTTGGGTGTTACATGCTCTGTAGACCAGTTTTTGAAAGCACTTCATCATTAATAAATTTGTCCATCCAGGATATGTTTAAGATACGACGGATGCTTTGTAGATGAAAAGAATTCAGATTCCGTTCGTGTCTTGCATGAGTGGTCAAGGTTTCACTGCTGTACAGTAAAGCATTTAGTATGCACGCGCGTATACCATCATCTTTGTATTTACAGTCAACTGGAGGTTGTCCCAGACTCTAGAGATCAAACGGGACTAAACGACAGCTGCTCGATAATCCGGTTATGAATCTTCGTATCTATCTAGAGACCAAGATATGTGAAATGAATTAGTGGTTCAAGCTGGACGTATTTGTAGAAAAGTAAAGATCAGAGCGACAGATGTGTATTCACTACACGTCAACAAACATACGAGTCATTCATGGGAATTAGAATACAGAGATAGATACACTGACAGCTACTGCATTCTGATTGGACAATGAGTATTCATGCTGACAGCCACTCCACATCCTTCCGTTTTTCAAATGAACTTACGTCCTGTGCGGTTGCGCACATTCATTTCGTTTTGAGGATCTTTATCTCTTTCACATATCTCGTCTGAATCAATGGGTTCTTGCTTTCTTAAATGTACTCTATTTCTTATCACAGTTCCGTGTTGCGTATTCACCTCGTAAGATCTTTCATCCGTACGACCACGGACAGTTCCAAGATCCCATTTCTCAGCTCCCATGCCGAAGGGTTGTATCCAAACCGTATCTCCATCAGACAATTCGGGTAGCTCACGTGCACCCTCATCATATACCTGTTTTTCGCGCTCCATGCGCCGTTTTAATTGCTGATTGATGACGTCCCATGAAACCTCATGTCTGGACAGGCGGTTGGTAACCATATGTATCCTCGTTTTTGTGCGTCTACCCATGAGACTTTGAGCTAGGCTTAATTCTATATCGGCGGATGGAGCATTTCTATGTTCCAGAAGCGCTAAATACGAATCTTCTTTAGACTCCAGGCATTTTTTCATTATTTTCTTCGATTCTTTCACTGCCGATTCTGCTTTACCATTGGATTGACTATGGTAAGGGCTGGACATTTCATGTTTAAAACGCCATTTTTCTGCGAAGTCAGCAATCTGATTTGCCAAAAACTGTGGACCTCCATCGGATCTGACAATTTCTGGGATACCATACCTCGCAAAATGACCTTTCATTTTCGCCACGATTTCTTCAGCTGATGTGGTACTCAGTTTCTCTATTTCGAAAAAATCGCTGAAATAATTCACCAAAAGTAAATAATCTTTTGTCGCATGTGAAAACAGGTCAGCTGCAATATGTTGCCAAGGGCGCTCTGGTATTTTGCGACAAACCACTGGTTCTTTTATATGGCGGTTCCCGAACTTGTTACACATTGGGCACTTAGAGACGAAATCCTTCACTTGGAAACTGACGCCTGGCCAATATACCGTATCCTTGTGCAACCGTGAAACCGCTGATCCCCAAATGAGATTGATGTAACTCCTGTAACATCACCTTTCGGGCCGAACGTGGGATAACCAGTCGCTCGTCCTGGAAGATTAACCCATCCACCGTTGACGTAAACACGTGGAACGAGACTAACGGAGGCACCTGAATCCATTTGGAAACGAAACTTCTTGCCGTTTACCTCGATTTCGGAAGACCGGATGTGATTCACTTGTTCCTCACCCTGAACGACACTGACAGTCGTAAATGAGCGCTGCGTATTTGCTGTTGTCATCCCAGAAGATCTACAGCAAATCGCGAAATGGTTTGCTTTACCGCATCGAGCACAAACTTTCTTCCACGCAGGAAATAGTTACTTCTTAAATTCATGTTTCCTGCCACAAAAAGTGCAATTTTTTCTCGACTGGATTGTTTTCTCTACATGAATTCTGTTGATGTCTTCGCAAGAATGAGTTCTGAGGGCTTCTGTCTTTTTCTCGGCCGCCTCCCCACTCTTGCATATATTTATACATTGCCTCAACCTAAGGTTGCTTTCTTTCAATAATCGCTTCTTGAGACTTCTGTTTTGTGATCCGATAATCAAACGATCCTTGATTAAGTTGTCTTTCATGCATTTACAGAAGTTGCATGTCTCAGCCATTAATTTCAATGCTCGGATGAAATTTTCGATCGGTTCATCGGCACCTTGGACGCGACAATTGAATTTATATCGTTCAAATGTATCGTTCACTTGACCGAGGCAATGTTAATCGAGCTTCGCGATGATTTTTCCCAGTCATCTGCATCTTCGTTCTCATCAAAGGTGAAACACTGTATGAATTTCGTCACCTGATCACCAAGCGCATTCCTCAGCTTCGCCATTTGATACTCTTTATCGGTATTCGTCAGGTTCGCCAAAGTCCGAAAGTCGCTAAACTGTTGCTTCCACAGTTTCAATCTCTCTGCCAATCCGTCATCACCTTCCATCCTGAGTGGTGCCGGTGGTCGAACATTAAAGCCGCTAAATCGGGCGTTGTCAGTTCTATCGGACGTTTTCTCGTCGTTCATCCTCGTCACCATGTAGAAAAGTCAAGATCAGAGCGACAGATGTGTATTCACTACACGTCAACAAACATATGAATCATTCATGGGAATTATAATACAGAGAGATATAAACAAGGTTATACTTGTATGCCAACTGTTATATTGGGTTCGTACAACGAACCACGATGTTCAGACACAGAATCACAAAGTGATTCTTGGTCAAAGCACTCAAGGCGGTTATGGATGACCAAAGTAATGTGTTGCTCAGGGGATGTGAGCAACACATTTCAGAGAGAGATACTTTGACAGCTACTGCATTCTGATTGGACAATGAGTATTCATGCTAACAGCGACTCCACAGTATTCAATAGTGATGATTGTGAGCGATACGATCCCTTGACCAAGGACTTTATTCTTGTGCATGCTGATTGTTAGCCCAACTTTGCAAAGACTGCAACCAAGTCCACCTTCTGGACTTCACGCGTGGTCCTGTGTAACCCGGCGGAACTGCTTCTACTGACAGGAGAAAGGGCGAAGGCAGATGACTGGCACCTCATAACCATCATGCTTCGGGCAGGTGGAGGTCGTAAGTCCATGATGTCGGTCGACTTAAGGGACGGAAAACCCTTATCTTAAACCTGCACTACTTTGTGGCTACATCAAATCATTGAAAAGGCTTTAGGAGTCAATCTTAAGGAAAAATCAGGAGCCGGAGTCCCGTTAGGCAGTCCGAAGTTTTATTCAACTTCGTCCTGCAAACTCCTACGACGGCATCGTTTTCCAAACGAATCAACATAGCTCTTTCATTGGTTTCGGTGGTGCCGTGAAGAGGTATCACTTGCTTCATGAGCAACAGCTTGTTATCCATATTAAACTACCCTGGCTTAGATCTCAACACACCAATTGACATGACACTCAATTCCAATTCTACGGACAATGAACGGGAAGCAGTAGAAACCGATCAAAATCTATGGATCGACTGGCGTAGAGCTCAGAATCTTGGGCTGCTTCCGACGGTGGGAGAGATTCTCAGGTCTCGTTAGACGTCTACCACCCGCCTCAAGCTAGGCAGCCCCCCAATCAATAAGGTGCCATCTCGCCACGGTCTGCTATCCTCATTAGGTGCTTGGGGATTAGGAAACGAACGAATCAATTGAATTACTGAACAACAAAGGTCAGTTCTGAAACTGGGAACCGGGAACGTCAAGTCCATGATTCCAGGATTTCATGACGACGCCTCGAATATCAGAGGCGTAAGAAAATGAGCTGTGATGAAATGTCTGAATGTCGACGTGGCTGCCCTGTAGGATACGCGATTATCAGACACTGGTTTGCTAACAGAAAAAGATTACACATTTTTGAAAGAAAGGGGTTTTGATGAGCCTCGACTGCATGGAGTAGGGTTTGTCGTGCGAAACGGCCTACTAAAAGCAGCAGAACGGAGCAGCACTGGGGGCGAAAAGATTTGGACTCTAAATCTGAAGTCTATTACTGGTATCTTTACGTTGGTCAACGTTGATGCACCAACGCTCTCTGTGACGCCTTCTGTAAAAGACGCTTTTTATCATAACCTCACAACTGTCCTCAAAAATGTGACACAAGAAACTGTGTAGTGGTACTGGGCGATTTCAATGACAGAAGTGGTGCAGATTACGAGTATTTTCAAAAATGTATCGGGACGTTCGGATTAGGTAAAACCAATGAAA
Organism: Atriophallophorus winterbourni; assembly: GCA_013407085.1. Lineage (NCBI taxonomy): Eukaryota > Metazoa > Platyhelminthes > Trematoda > Plagiorchiida > Microphallidae > Atriophallophorus > Atriophallophorus winterbourni. The sequence continues at coordinate 210,381 of JACCGJ010025638.1, read as the reverse complement.
ATGGACAACGCCTTTTACAAATGTGCACACAGTTCAGTCTTTGTGTCAGTAACCCTTTCTTTCAAGCAAAACCACAGCAAAAAGCTGCATATGCCGAGTCGCATTTTCCACATTCGGTCCAAAGAAATCTCTAACGAGCAACTGGTTCGAAGATAAAGGTTCTGAAATGACTGCTGTGTTGGATGAAAAACAGTCATCATTCTTGAGGATCAAAGGTATGCCAACTGATGAAAACTTACGCATTCTGGGAGCAGCTAGAAATAGGGTAAACAGACTGCATGACGATGTGCAAATGACTATGGAATGTAATTAGCCTCACTATTCCAAAAGCTGCGGATAGTGGAAATTTTCACGGAATGTATGATGGGATCTAGAGAACCATTGGCCCAAACAAACTTTACACGGCTCTCATTAAGTTTGCATCTGGTAACCCGACTGTCGACAAAACTACTCTCTCTACTCTAGCGACAGTACGGTTTTACCGCATGTACTTGAAAATGTCGAGCAGTTGCCGACCAACGAATATTTAGATACACCCCATATTCTTGATGTGCTCAAAAGGGCAATTGACCGCTTAGCGAATGGTGACGACGGAATTCCACCGTAGCTCATAAAATGTTAAAGAGCTTCATTATTACAACCGCTTTACCATTTGATTCTTAAGTGCTGTCAGGAGGAAGGTGTCCCACAAGAAATGCGAGACACAAAGTTCATCACATTGTTTAGGAATAAGCGTGATAATGGTGACTGCAACAATTACAGAGGAATCTCCCTTCTGAATGTTGTAGGAAAATTGTTTGCTAAAGTCTTACAGATCCGGCTACAAGTTTTAGCTGATAGAATCTATTCCGAATCTCAATGTGGCATCTGCAACGAAAAATAACCGATGACATGATCTTCTCCCTGAGACAACATCAAGTAATGTTTCGCGAACAGAGTATGCCATTATACGCTGTTTTTATTAATCAATAAAAACAATGAAAGCATTCGACTACGTCAGCGGGGAAGGTCTTTTCAAAATGCTTGATCTGATAGGCTGTCCACCAAGACTGCTCCAACTCGTTATTTCGTTCCACTCCAGCATGAAATGCACAGTCCATTTTAACGGTTTCAGTTCAGAAGCCTTTGGAATTCGCCGAGGCGTCTAAAGAGGGTGTGTTCTTGCACCCACGCTGTACAGCATTATCTTTTTTATTTCATCTAAATATTAAATTTGGATTACAGCATAATTGAAAATAACTTTTGTTTGTTCAAAAAATTTCATTTAAAAGATAAATGATAGATAGGTAATAGATAACTAGGTAATATCTATAATACTGGATCAAATAAGGATTAAGGGATTGAATTGGAAATTTGTTCGATGATATGTATGACGCCATGTTGCCTTCATAATATTCGATTTGCATAAATTTTATCTATAACCTAGAAAGTTAGAATAAAGATTATTAATCGATTTGAATAAGTTTGGGACAAATCGTGTATTCATAATGCAAATTAATTTGAGTGGAATCTTTAAGAGCACGTTTTATGTAACGTTTCACTTCTGACACAGAAGCTTCGTCAGACCAAGGGTGATAGTCAGCACAGGGAACATGATTGATTAGTAGTCAACCCCCACCACTGATTTGTCCTTACCGCTAAATTGCTAAAGCCAAAGTATGGTGGCGCTATGTTTATGACACATATGTTATCATCAAACGAGATTAGTTTGAGGTCTATTTAAATGAAATCGACCCAAGTATTACGGTCACAAAGGAAGTGGGATCTTGCTCAGGCACTTTCATTTTTGGACTGTTTGGCACAAAAAAGTAGACGGGAAAATAAGAAATTCTGTCTATCGGAAACCTATCGATACATATGCTATACTATGTTACACTTCCGCTCATTCAAGAGGGGTCTTCAGGTCCATAGCTTGTTCCATTTTCCATAAGATACCACACATTGGCAGCGACGAAATAGACCGAAAAAAGGCGCACCGCGAAGCTAGCCAAAGTCTCATAGAACATGGTTATCCAAAAACGTTTTTTAAAACGCCAATTGATGAAGCTAAATTACCCGTCAGAAATAGGAGAAAAATTGGCGAGATACAGTTTGTATACCGTATGTAAAATGCACATGTGAAGCGATACGTAGAATCTTGATTCGGCCGGCCATACGCGTAACTTTTAAGAAAGGGAAAACTATCCGTTCTGTTCTGAGGCACCTCAAGGATAAAACACCTTTATCTAGCGCTAGGAACAGCATCTACAGAATTCACTGTGAGGAATGCTCGCGTGTTTACAACGGGCAGACTTCCAGGGAAATTCATACTAGAATCGAAGAACACCGTAAGCGTGTCCGGAGACAGCCCCGGGATGCAAGGGAATATCAATCACTTCTTCGTCATTCAGCCTTGACAGAGCACAATTTAGATACGGGCAACTGCTTCGATCTAGACAATGTGGAAATATCGAGACGCGCCTACATGCTGATGCGGTCGAAATTGCCAAGGCAGGTCAATAAGTTGGATTTTGCAAAAATCTCCACGATCTGGCGCTCCTCACTGATGAGAAGGTAAATTGTTGTTATTCACCATAAACCTACTAGTTAATTAGATTTTACTTTTTCTTTAGAAAGTAGCTTGGTCCCGTCAGTTAGGTACTTTTACGCATGTGTTCCGCTGTGTCAACCGACCTTGACCGTGATCACTTTTATTCGATTAATGTGGATATACTCTAGTTGAAAACTCGGCCACTGATCCTGGTCATTCCCGCGAGACGTGACACATTGTAGGCGTACTATAGGCTGTTTATCGTTAAGGCCAAATCAGTGGTGGGTGCCTGCGCTGACTATCACCCTTGGTCCGAAAAAGCTTCTGTGCCAGAAGAGAAACGTTACTCATAAACGGCTCTAACCGATTCCACTCATATTTCTTTGCCGAAAGATTATTAATATTTGTGATCATATTCAGTAACGAATGTGAGTGAAAAATATTGTGAATTACACAACTATTTTCATCAACAATCGGCTGGCGAATGTGAGAACTGCGCATCTAATTACTTAATGACAAATATACATTCCCATTATTTCATTCGTTTTCACTTTAACTAGGATCGAGTACAAAATTATTTTCGCTACAGGAAAACAGATGTTGTCAAATTTTTATTATTGAAATTTGATCGCACTCTTAAAAATAATAACTTGCTTAATACTCATGACAGATCTGCAGAATTAACATAACAAAACAATCAATCATCCGTGACTTCTTTCAGACGAACAATGAATGCGTCAACCGATTGCGCGGGTCGGATACTCAGTGTCATTGATAAAAAATTTCACTCTGGTAGATTTTGACTCACTGATTTACGCAGTGATACGAATTTGCATGCTTTATTGAGCATTCTTAAGCTATAATTTATGGCGTTTACTTCTCACTCTAGATCAAAACACAAGGGTAATTTTTTTTACGTTTTTTAAACGCTTGTATCACTAGCAAATATTCGTATCCAAAACAACCGTTGTATCCTCAATGCCTTGTTTTAGTAGTTTAGGTCGCAGTTATGTAATGTAACGTTTTGCATTACTGCGAATTTGTATCATATTGAATTCAGCTCCAAGTTCCTTCTCTTTCAATCAAGACAGAGAAGATGGAGATATCATATACTTTTTACCCCAAAACGAATCGATCTGCTTAACATCAAATAATGGCTACAATATGAGCATACAATGTGTTCGCAGTTGTTTCATCAACACAATATTGCTTCAAATAATATCATCAGAGTTAGTTTCAGAATTTCGTGGTTTCTAAACCACTTCTCCGGAAGATTCGTAGTTATAGTTAATATTACGCTCGCGTCTTCTTTACCATTTGGCAATCTACTTTCAACACGAAGTGTTCGTACAACGAACACTATGTAACAGTGGCATTCACGCATAACTATTTACCACTTATCCACTGTTCCAATGCTCATTGAATCTAATCTTACTGTATCCACCTGAGGACAGCAAACAGCCAGAAACCGGTAGTAAATGTGTAAGTGCGAGTGATTTGAGCAACAAAATGATGTGGTCATCCATAAGCGACTTGAGTGCTTGACCAAGAATCACTTTGTGATTCTGTGTTTGAACATCGTAGTTCGTTGTACGAACCCTATGTAACAGTGGCATTCAAGTATAAATTTGTTTACCAGTTATCCACTGTTTCAAGGCTCACTGAACCTAATCTTACTGTGTCATATCTGATGATGACAAACAGCCAAAAACCGGTAGTGTACGTGCGGGGGATGTGAGCAACACATAACGAAATTTATTGTTTATAAATATTTTGGCACAGATTAAAATTATCTCTTACCATTTGGTCTGCCGAATCATTTATATTTATCAGTAACCAATCAATAAATAAAATAATTTCGTAGCATCCATTTTCCCAAAAAAACATTATATTAGGTTGGATATGGACATTTTGAACTCTTTGTGGAGACGATTGGCACGTTCTAGTTCTTGTAAGAAGAAAGATTCCAATAATTGAACATATATATATGTACATAAAAACCTATAGATGAAAACTATTTCTTGTGATATCATAATTTTTAAGTGCACTGTTCCACTACAATACAAAATTTTACAATTAAAATACGAAAATCAAGTGCATGTTAAATTTTCATGTCCAGTTTAAATTAGATGGATGGATTCAAGTTTTTCTAGTCATACTCAGACATAAAATATAAATAAAGTGTAAAATAAACAGGTGGAGACAGTAAGATCAGGTTCAGTGAGCCTTGAAACAGTGGATTAAAAATAAACAAGGTTATACTTGTATGCCAACTGTTATATAGGGTTCGTACAACGAACCACGATGTTCAGACACGGAATCACAAAGTGATTCTTGGTCAAGCACTCGAGGCGCTTATGGATGACCAAAGTAATGTGTTGCTCACATCCCCATCCCTTACACACCACTACCGGTTTCAGGCGGTTTGCCATCGTCAGGTGGAGACAGTAAGATCAGGTTCAGTGAGCCTTGAAACAGTGGATTAAAGGTAAACAAGGTTATACTTGTATGCCAACTGTTATATAGGGTTCGTACAACGAACCACGATGTTCAGACACGGAATCACAAAGTGATTTTTGGTCAAGCACTCGAGGCGCTTATGGATGACCAAAGTAATGTGTTGCTCACATCCCCATCCCTTACACACCACTACCGGTTTCTGGCTGTTTGCCGTCGTCAGGTGGAGCCAGTAAGATCAGGTTCAGTGAGCCTTGAAACAGTGGATTAAAGGTAAACAAGATTATACTTGTATGCCAACTGTTATATAGGGTTCGTACAACGAACCACGATGTTCAAACAGAGAATCACAAAGTGATTCTTGGTCAAGCACTCGAGGCGCTTATGGATGAACAAAGTAATGTGTTGCTCACATCCCCATCCCTTACACCAAAAACACCACGACCAGGTTTCAGGCTGTTTGCCATCGTCAGGTGGAGACAGTAAGATCAGGTTCAGTGAGCCTGAAACAGTGGATTAAAGGGAAACAAGGTTATACTTGTATGCCAACTGTTATATAGGGTTCGTACAACGAAACACGATGTTCAGACACAGAATCACAAAGTGATTCTTGGTCAAAGCACTCAAGGCGCTTGTGGATGACCAAAGTAATGTGTTGCTCACATCCCCATCCCTTACACACCACTACCGGTTCCAGGCTGTTTGCCATCGTCAGGTGGAGACAGTAAGATCAGGTTCAGTGAGCCTTGAAACAGTTGATTAAAGGTAAACAAGGTTAAAAATGTGTAAAATAAATTGTTCCGTTTTATAAGACCTTTGATAGGTGCTGCCATCTAGGCTGATGCGTCTAGAACTACCAATGCGAAATCGCGGAAGAACAGCTGAACCAAATTTATAATCCAATTGCTCCCATATCTGCCATTTGAAATAAATTTTGATACTGTCGGATAAATTAATTTTTATTATTCATTGTGGAATAATCTATATGCACCTAAATATATATAGAATTTACAGCCAGTAGCAAGAGGCTATCAAGACTAACGTTTGAATTGTGTGTTCATTGTATTACAACAATATAATACGGGTGTGATTTCAGCTCTATCGAAATCGCAAATGATTGTAAAAAAGATATAAACTAAGTTAATTTACGAACGCCACTAATCGATCACATGATTGAATACGTGCCGTGCGGTCGCATTATTTTGAGCTCCTGATTATCAGGATATACTGTACTTACACTTTCACGTACGTGGATATATTATACCTTGTTGGAGTCCCCTCAAAGTCAGCTTTTAAGATATATCAGTTTCGTAGCGGTTTTCGATATTACGAGCGAATTGGGATTTCTCGTGATTTTCCCATATTGTTTCTACGCGTGCAACCCTGTTAATACTCTTCAAGTCCTCGCTGGATTCAATTCTGATTTTGCTCTTATTAGTGAACACCGCTTTTCGCCGCGCTCACGATATTCATCATCGATCGCTCGACAGAATCACTGCCTGTGCACACACCACTGAACAGTAATGCTCACAGCCCTGACCGGATGACCCCGAAAAGAATTCAAAGCGAGCCCGTATGCACGTGTACGCGTTGCCAAAAGTCGGTACGTCCTAAGACGAGGTTTGTCACGTGTTACTCTTGTTTGTTGAAAATGCATGCAAAATGTGACAAATCGCTGAACTCGGATTTGGTATTGATTATTAATGGAGATAATTGCCCCGGTGTTTGTTATGTTGTCTGGTTTGCAAGGCCAAACCAACACCGTCATCCTCGGAGGCGAAAACCCCTTAGTATTATATTGAGAACGAACTGGAATCCAGTAACAAAACTGAATGAACTATTAAAAAACGTCATACGGGCACAATTGTTACCCGACATAGAGGTCACTGCTAAAGAGCCGATAGAAAATCCATCATACTCGGACAGGCCAGATAACCCAGATAACCCCTCAGAAGTTGACTAAAATGGGTATGTGTTCGCCGGGATCAGTAACTCCTCAACTGGAAGGGCACAGTAAAGCCAGTTCTCAAAATACCGACTCAATTTATAAACGAAAATCCGAGGGTATAAGCCTTAGTGTTATATGTACCAACGTGAACGAGTCACAGGAAACGCTGTTCGAAGCTAAGCAAAATCATGACTTAGTTGAGCGGTATAAACTTTTTCTAGTCAGATGGGACTGGCCGCAGTTGCTCCCTCATCAATAGTTTGGCTGAATCCCCACCTAAATTCACCTCACAAACATGATCCTCGCCTCTTACGGATAATGCTGCCATCTTTGGAGGACGTGGAAAATGTACTCTTAAATGCTTATCTTCTTAGAGGTGTTCCAGATCTACCATGGTGGGAGCGAAAGTCGTCGAATAAATCTCGAGAAGGAAATAATCTGTTTATAAGCATTACGGAAGACGCTGCTGATGTACCTTCTCAAGAAAAAGTTGAACACGATCACAAACAGTGGAAATACCTAGCCGAAACAATCGATATTGAAAAAGCTATACTAGTGGATGCTTTTAGAAAAGCTTGTAGAACAAAACCTACCACAAAACGTCAAGTTGAGCTTGCCCAGGATAATAGCCGGAAGCAAGCAATCGGATAGTGACGCGGTTCAAACTGAATATCATGCGGTAGCTCCAAAAATCTTGGGTATTCTGACTCTAACCTTGTCGGCCTATTTTTAACATGTCATGATGTTTATCTACAATGCTCAAAGCCTTTTGAATAAATTAGTGGAGTTAACTGAAATATATTCGCACTACTCACCTGGCATTATCGCGATTACAGAAACATGGTATTATTCCCAATTGATATATATATATATATATATCATAGATAGATAGATAGATAGATAGATAGATAGATAGATAGATAGATAGATAGATAGATAGATATTGATATCCATTATAAATATGAATTTGATAAGGAACGATTGAGAGAGAATTGATGGCCGCGTTGCTCTTTATTATCATAATCGCCTCCAGTGCCGTTCAATAGACAACAAAGATTTCACCAGGATACAATGTGGTGTTCTTTAACGCTGATAACTGGTGACGTTTGCATGATTGGCGTGGTCTAACGATCTCCTTCATCTACGGAATCGTACAACGAACGGTTGATCCAAGTGCTTCAGCGCTTGACTCGAACTTAGCAAGCAACAATACTTATTATGGACGAGCTCAACCTGTCTACTCTTTATCTCAGAAATTATCACTCCCCACAAACGCTAGAATACCGATGTAGAGGTACTAGATTCAGTCCCTTTATACAAACATGTTCACGATTGCCCTCCGAGAAGAGGTTCTGCCCATCCATCCATCTTTGATTTGGTGTTAACATATGAAGAACAATCTGTCCAATTCTCCGCTTGGTCTTAGTTACGATTCAATACTTTTGTTTGACTATGTTCGCAGTACACACAAATCTCTTACTCGGAATGGGGTGGTTCGCCGCTTAGATAAATTAGCCCTGAGTAACTCGCTCGTGCAGATTCCGCATTTACAGACTGACCACATAGGCCCTGACTCGCAATGGATCGTAATTATAGAATTTCTGAAATTCAAGATAGACTAGAACTCGCAGATCGCTCCTAGAAGATCCGAACACGAGCTTCGTTTTGTTGTCTGCAGCAGAAGAAAACTTCGATAGCGCTGAAGCGAGCAGAGTGAATGCAGTATAAATCCAACAATACTTTTACTTCTTGGCAACATTTCCGTATGTTACGCAACAAAGTGACTTCACTTATTCGAGAGGATAAGGAAACGCACTAATTGATGTTGCTGTCAAAAATGGAACGCAAACCTAAGTTACTATGCAAAATCATGAACACGAATGCTAAAGTCAAACCAGGTATTTTTGTTGTCCAGTATGGTGAAATACTCACGGAGACCGTGTTGGAAACCTAGAATGCTCTGGCAATTTATTAATCTAAAGTGTTCGTGCCAAATGTTTTAGTGGAACGTTGTGAGTATACAGCCGACTCAGGAATCAAGACATTGGGCGAAGTTTTGATAAATCCAGCGATTGTAGCAAGTCATTATTATTGTTATTTTCAAGGTCATGGAACGTATAGTCTCGAAAAGATTGGTTGCACACTTTGAATTGCGTAATTTGTTGTCAAAAGCCCAGCATGGATTTCGATTTCATTGCTCTTGTCTAACGAATCTTCTCATAGCGTCAGACGACTGGACGAAGGAGTTGGACAGAAGTTCTTGCATTCACGTCTATTACTTATATATTTTTAAGGCTTTTGATAGAGTCAATCACCACTTGCATCTTCAAAAACTGATACGTCTAGGAATATGTGAACCACTCCTCTCATGGTTGTGCGACTACCCGTCAGATCGCCACGCCCGAGTTGAATTAAATAGGGTTCTATCCCAAATGTTCAAAACCATCAGTGGAGTCCTATAAGGATCCTCGCTAGGGCCGATCCTCTTTCTAACATACATAAACGATTTACCCCACCTCATATCATCGAAAATGGTCCTGTTCGCGGATGATATGAGAATTTGGACGCAAAGCAGTTCTACAGATGATTGTGAGAACCAGCAAAATAACTCAGAACTCATAAAATTTAATGGTAGAAAAAAGCAGTAAGCTTAACAATAACCGTAGGATGACAAGGTATATAAAATATATAAAAAATATAAAATATATCACAAATCAATAGGGAGAGTCACAAACCGCATGGTTCGTCATAGACTCATCGAGTTTGGAAGCGAAAACCTCAACAGATTCTCAGCGTGTGATTTCTTCAGGCAAATAGTTCCAAGTGAAATAAATTCTTACCCAAAAAAATTACGACTAATATCCTATCGAGAATGCGGAATACTTAAATCCTTTGAATGTGTTCGTGTTCGAGCAATGCCATTGGGATTTAGCAAGTGTTTAAGGGGATGGTTTTCAGTATGCAGGATTTTGAATGTCAACATAAGATCACTACTTATCCCTCGTTGAGTAAAATCGTGTATTTTCAGTTGTAACATTAGCTCTGTGATAGGATTTGGACAACGTGTCAAATTGGGCGGCCATGAATGATATGACATTCAACATACGGAAGAGTAAGATGTTCCACTTTGGCAAGAATGTTCCTCGGACTTATCGATTGGGAACCGAAAACATGACATGGATCTCGTTAGAAAAAGGTCTTGCAGTATGGATCAGAGAAAACCTGAAGAGCACGGTGCACTGCCAGAATATATATCGACAGGCCAACCGAATGTTATGTATATTTCGAAGAATATTTGGAAGATTCTCGGTGGTAACGTTTCCAAGGATGATAAACATCTACCTTCGCCCTACGATGAAGTATGCGGTAGTGTTTTGGGCTCCTTGGCTGCTTAAAGATATTGATCTCTTTGATACGATCTATCACAGAGGAACGAAGTTGATGATCGGTCTTCGCAATATTCCGTACACCGAAAGATTGCGACTTCTGGGTCTATGTGACCTTTACGCATGTAACGTTGCCAAGCATCATGAAGACAGGATATATCATCGTGCAACAATACTCGTGCGTGGTTTTCGAGACCTTACATACGAGGAAAGGTTGAAAAAGCTAAAGCTCTCACTCCCCTTCAACGTAGACTTCGAAGTGGCGTAATCATTACTTACAAAATAATGAATACTCCAGATCATCCACTCAAACATGTGTTCAAAAACCGTGAATCAGGAATTACACGTAGCCACTCAGCGGCACTACAAATTCCTCATTCCCGTACTAATTGTCGCCGATATTTTTATTCGGTACGTGTCTGTTTCCTGTGGAATACCCTTCCCGAAGCAATTATCACCCCTCCCTGTATCAAAACATTCACTCGAACCTTGGACGCTTATTTGTTACATAACGATTTGACGATGCCTGTGTATTGACTCAGGGTAAGCATATTACTGGACTCCAGTGACATCGTATAATTGTTTTTTATACCTCTTATTGAACGCATATTTACTATGATATGGTAATTGTGAAGCAATGTGCTTGTTGTGACCATAAATTCTTGAATCTTGAGGATACGACGCGATATTATTCTGACCTACAGAATTGTCTACCGAATTACATCCAGTAAAACACTTGCTTGATGTGTGTGATGGGAAAGTGACATGCGGACATACCTTATCCCTTTACGCCCAAAGTTCACGTATTGATTGTCGGCGCCATTTTTCTTTGGAATCCCCTATCCCAACATGTGGTAGACTCCCCTTGTCTGGCGGTGTTTCAAGCGATATTGTATGTAATATTCCATAACAGGACGTACATACGTCCTGTCAGTTCAATCAAGAATCAAGATTTTACGGTGGAAAAAGCAATTGCTTTACGTGGACCATTGGATGGCAGCTATAAAATATACAGTGGATGCAATCGAAATTCTATTTAGGATTTTGCTGCATTATTACTGCGTTCATGTGGGGTCAATATGGAGGGCTGATATTTGAATGCTGTCTGATATAAGCATCTCTTTTCGGTTTTAAATCACGGATCGTATAAGCGTTCTTAATATCCTGTGATAGTGAATTCAAAAGGAAGCAAATACGTACCGAGCAGAAATGACGTCTACAATCTAGTTTTGAGTAGGGTAAAACGAGACAACTTGAATGACTCCATGTATTCTTTTGGGAACTGACTTCTATGAAATCGCGGAGGGGGTTGTTTTTCATCCACAGTATTTTATGTTAGGCACATTTCACTCCTTACATTCGTTTGTGTAAAATCGGTCAATCACAGTATGACCATTCGCTCTTGCTTAGTTACATACGGTTTTTGCTATCATTGTAAAGATCGTGTCGAGGAACGCATTTTGATACTTGTTTCGGTATTCTAGCTTGTGTGGTTAACGAGTTATAGTGGATTATTTGATAAATGACGAAATCACGGGCTCCAAAACAGACACCTCGATCCGTCGACCAAAAACCCATCACACAGCAGAACAACCCACGTCAGGCTACTAACATGTTTGACCGCGTCACGACATCCAACATACAGACAAAAAATCGATCGATCAAACTGTGACAGCGACATGCAACCAACTCGACCTCATCACCAAGTGCCTGGACCCGGTGAACGCAACAATGGTCACGGCCGGCCCAGCTGATAGTACGAATCTCGACACGCAGACTTGTCCCGAAGTCACGTGCAAATCATGTGAACAACCGGTGAGTCCGATGGCGCGTAAAGTAATAACGTGTTTTCTGTGTATGGGTATGACAGCAACTTAGCCCCTGATTCGATAGCCTTATTAAATAATGAAAAGTTTCCAGGTGCCTGCTATGTCTGTGTTCGTTGCAGAGCTAAATCTTTGCACTATGTCGAAGCGAAATTAGAAAATCGAATGGCTTGTTTGGAGTTTGGTCTTCGACGTGTGGAAGAAATATTGATAAATCATGTGTGTACGCAAGTGATCGCTGATCATATCAATACAATGATTTCGGAACCACCATTGAAGGAATCTGAGACTAAGGCTATTCGTGTGCCAAAAAAAGAAAAAAAGCAGGTTTAATCCCGTTTTGTAACCGTTTAAAACGACCAGTGAATTAGGAAATTCTTACAGAGATATGCTGTTAGGGTCGACTTCAGCTGTACACTCCAAAAATGTTGTATAAGACTCACAAAATTAAGCACCAAATGTTTTAAATTCGAAAAAAATCTGACATTCCGTTAACTACCGTGCTCCGTGTACCGAGTTATAAAGCACTCGTTTCGCACAACTGGATTACTCCAATCTGGATAGCCATTGGTGATCTTTCTTAAGGCAACTGAAATCTATATTGAAGGAACATTCAACGTTTATTTTGAAGAAAATGTCTCAACGTAATAAATTTTTACTACGAAGCAGGACTAAAAAGTGGATTAAACAAAGGGCAGTAGTATGGGAGTTTCACAAGGTTACCAACACAGCTGATTCTTGGGACCAATTTACACGACTGCGAAACAAAGTTATCAGCTTAAATCGAGATGATAAACAAGGGTTCCAATCGCAATTGATTTCTCAGATGCACCAGAATCAGAAGCACTTGTTTAGACTTGTGAACGATAGAACGAATTTTAAGCAAGGAGTCTTTGCTCTAAAAACTCCGTAGGGCTTCACTGAATTCATTAATCAGACAGCTGACCTGTTAGCAGATTTTTATGCCGGAGTTTTTGCGCCGAAATCCACGGAGCCTGATCAGGAACCAATTGTTCGACTTGACTAACCGACCTTGAGTGAAGTATTGATTACTCCGGTGGTGGCAGCGCAGCACTTACGAAAATTAAACGTAAAGAAATCTCCAGGACCGGACGAGATAACTCCAAAGCTGCTCAAAACCTGTCATGCGCAGCTATCTGAACCTCTATCTTGCATGTTTAATAATGTGCTCCAATCAAGCGTAGTTCCAAAAGACTGGAAAATGGGACAAATAATACCCATTTACAAAGGTGGTTGCCGTTCTGAAGTTAAAAAATTCCAAGCCACTGACATTGCTGTCTGCGGTATCAAAAGTTTTTGAGCGAATAATAACGCAGAAATCGTGTGACATCTGGAAACGAACCAACATTTGGCAGTTGCCCTACATGGATTTCGCAGAAATCACTCTAGTCTAACAAATTTGCTGACAAGCTAAGACGATTGGACGAGGATTGTAGATGCGGGGGGCTGTGACTGCACCGTACTTGAAGGTTAGAAGGTTATCATTTTACGCCCTACGTCTGCGTTCTTTAGCTGTTCCTCCTGATGTAGTTAGATGTTTTGTTTTTCCCTGCATTGTTCCCATTTTGATCTGCGCATCCGCTATATTTTTTCCTGGTCTTTTTGAAAAGGATTGTTTGATGATCAGAAGAGGAATCAAATTAATTTCAAGATTGAGCTCTTCTTCTACCATGTTGGTTCGTGATAGGATCGTCGAACGCCACTTTCGTGAATGTGACAGATTGGTCAGAGTCATATCGTCTGATGTTGCACACCACTGCATGAGGTCCTTATGGCTTGCAGCGTGCTACCTGGACATTTCTAAAGCGTTCGACAGAGTTGATCACAATTTACTCTTGAACAAGCTAAAGAAAACCGGTGTTGTTGAAAGATTATACGAATTGATAAGAGATTACCTCAACAACAGACACATCCGAGTTCGTGTGGACGGCCTATTATAGAAGAACATCGAGATCACTAGCGGAGTTCCGCAAGGCTCAGTCCTTAGACTAATACTGTTTCTAGTCTATATGAACGATATACCAATACCAAATGATAGTAAGATGGTTTTATTTACTGACGACATATGGTGGCAAATCAGCAATGCTGATGATTGTATTTTGCTGCTAAACGATTTGAGTGCTTTGTTCAACTGGTCATCCGAAAATAAACTGTCATTGTATATGCAAAAGTCGGAAATAATTCAGATCGTTTGTGGCCTTGGCTTTTCCTATCAATACAAGCTCGGCGACATAAACATGGAGTAATTCGAAGAAGAAAACGAACTCGGTGTCTGGATTTGCGGTAGTTTGAAAAATATTCTACAATGCGAAACTGTCTAAAAAAGCACGTCTCGGCTGCTCGGCATGTTACGGTGGATATTTGGACGTTTTTCCCCGGGGTGTTTTCCTCTCATGATGAATATGTCGAATATGTCGCACAAGCCAGGACACCATGGCTCCAAGAAGACATCTTACTTCTGGATCGCATATATCAGAGAGCTTCTAAGCTGGTCATTGGACTCGAAAATAAGCCCTTCGCCGGGCGTCTCAGATGAATGGAGCTGAGGACACTTACACAAAGAAGAATGCGAGGTAATCTCATCCTCGTATAGAAAATACTTAATACTATTTCGCACCTCTGGACATATGATTCAACCTACGAACTTCCAGCAACAGCCGTGGTCATGGTTGAAAGTTGGAAATACCACATTCCAAACGGAACTGCCGCAGGTTTTTTTATTCGGTACGTGCGTGCTTTGTTTGGAATTCCTTACCTGCTGATTTGGTAAGATCAAACAATTTATCTATATTGAAATCAAAACCTAACGATTATATGAGAGTTAATACGAATTTTGCCCCAAAATATTAATAAACTATCAGCGTTCCATTGATTTTGATTTTATTTAATACTACATATATATAGATATATCTGTATATAAATAATCTAATACATTTGTACCTATAATTCCACTCTATGGTTATTTTAAATTTAATTGCTTTTTCATCCATAAATCTTGAATATTAAATCTGGGTAAAGACGCATAGACCAAGACGTAGCAATCTTTCGGTTTACGGAACATTGCGAAGGCCCATCACTAACTTTGTTGCTCTATGATAGATTTTATCGAAAAGAGCAATGTCTTTGCGCAGTCAAGGAGCACAGACCTCTACCGCATACTCCATCGTAGTGCGAATGTAGACATTCTTTATCCTTGGTAACGTTACCAGAGAGAATCTCCCAAATATTCTTCGAAAGATACATAAGAATCTGTTTGCCCGTCGATATATGTTCTTGCAGTGCGCTGTGTTCTTCAGGTTCCCACTAATCCACACTCCTAGATCTTTTTCTAACGAGCTCCTTGCTAGGTTTTCAGTTCCCAATCGATATGCCCAAGGAATATTCTTGCCAAGATGGAGCATCTTACTTTTTTGTATGTTGAATGACATGTCATTCATGACCTCCCAATTCGACACGTTGTTCAATTCCATTTGCAGTTTCTCACATGCCTCTGCAGAAATTATTGGCGTCCAAATTTTCATATCATCCGCGAACATGACCATTTTGGACGATATGAGGGGAGCAGCCTAACTGGCCTGTAATTTGCTACGTCTAAACTACAGTCACACTTGTATATTTGTGTTATCACACAAGATTTCCATGCCAAGGGTAAGCAACCGACGCGAAGACTGCGGATGAAAACATCCGCTAGAATGTAGGATAGCGGACTAAAAAATCCATTAGTTGTATAAATCATGGTGCAACAATTGCTGTTTAGGGCAGAACACTTGGTAGTAAAAATTCGCAAAAGAATCTGCTGTCTCTTGAACTGTAGTGGCCATTCCTTGTTCTGTCACGAGCGGAAAATCACATGGTTTCAATTTTGTCCTTTCATTAACAATTTTGTACAGTATTTTTGGATTCTATTCTATTCTTTCCAGCATGCGTTGCTGGTAATGTTGTTTGTCCTGCCGAACGTGGGTGACCATTCGGTTCCGTATTCAGCAAAATTAAAACCAATTTGTAGGCGTAGCAAGATCACAATGAATTGTCCATGCTCATCAATTCAGGGAAATCCATTTTCTGATTATATTGCGAACAGTGAATCGGAAGGTGTAGAAAGCTGAAAAGCGTATCAATATCTTTTTGCAATAGCAGACAGACTTCTGGGGAACGGATGCAACGATATTTTTGATATCGTCCGCAAATAACGAAATGTTTCATCGAACAATTTCCGGTAATTCATTGACATAAACAAGAAAGAGGATCTGACCAAATACTGAACCTTGGGTAGCTTTGCTGCGATTGGTTTTGATATCGGTATATCGGTACCGCGTTATGAAGTATTACATGCAATGTGGTTATAAAAATTAATAGCGACCAACAACTCACTGAATGCGCGTTCGAGTGAGTGTTCTGTGTGAGTGCTGCTACTCTGCAGATTAGGTAATTTGAAGTCACCAATAAATAAAATCCACAAGTGAATTCAATTCAATTCAATTGTAATGGTCTAAAAGCATATAGCTTAACAAACACCACAGAATAATATGAGAATTACGAATAAAATAGGTAATAAAACGGGATTTTTGGCTTACTGAGCAGTTTCGGAATCAGGTAAAAAATCCATACGATAGAAACTGTTTTCAAAGTTCAAAGCTTTTATGGTGTAAAATATATAGGTTCAATATTTGGATTGGTCCACATGAACTTGACCAAATTCAATATGAATATATCCAAGTTGGGTGCAACATTACAGGGTAGAGCGTTCCAGGTAAAGCATACACGAACAGAATAAAAATACCTTCGACAGTTTAGTCTGGCGTCGGGTATAAGTACTGTATAGTCGTGACTTCGGCTGGTTCTGGGTAGTAGTCGTGTGAATAGTGTATTTATGGGATGGTTGGGCGTATGCATTATATTGAACATAATTATCAAATCACCGCTAATACGGCGGTAGCGAGAGTCGAAGAGATTAAGTCTTGTAATACGATCTTCGTATTGTTTGTGCTTTAAACCGCCTACGAGCTTGGTGGTCCGATGATATATTCTCTGCAAGAGGCTGATGTCCGTCTGTAGCCAGGGTGACCAAGCCTGAACCGCATACGCCATGGTTGGCCTCAAGTACGTATTAATTATTCGATGAACGGTTTGCTTAGTGAAACTCCCGAACACGCGTTTTATCAGAAGCAGTGCTCGAGACGTCTTTTCATAGACAGCTTTGACGTTATGTGACGGTTTCAAAGTGCTGCTCACCCACACACCCAAGTCCTTCTCCTTGTCAGTGCATTCAAGAATATGGAAACCAAGGGTGTAAGAGAACTCGAAATGTCTTCCAACAGTCAATACCTTGCATTTTCTGACATTGAAGGGTAGTTCATTTCTAACTGACCAGTCTTGTAACGCATCGAGGTCCAGCTGAAGCTCTCTGCAATCCTCAGTTGTGCGTACTTGTGTCCACAGCTTGATGTCATTCGGAAATAACAAGATTTTGCATCGAACAAATTTAGATAAGTCGTTGACATGCATCAGGAAAAGAATTGGTCCAAGCACTGATCCCTGCTGCACCCCACTCGTTACTGAAATATGTCTTGACAAAGCATTATCAACCCTTACTCGAATGATACGGTTGCGGAGATAATCCTCACACCAGGCTAGTAATGAACCCTTGACTCCACATAGCTCCATCTTTTGTAGTAACAGGCTGTGGTTGACACGATCGAATGCTTTTGACATATCAAGATAACAAGCGTGTATGGTGAGACCTTTGTCTACAGCTTGTGTCCAGTCATCGAGGGCGAGTAGAAGGTTTGAAAGGCAAGAGTGTCTTTTTCTGAAGCCGTGTTGTTCGACTGCGAGCATACAATTGTCTTCCAGATGTATTGTGACGCTGTTTGCTACGAGGATCTCCATCACTTTAAAGATCACCGGTGTTAGTGTTACTGGTCGGTAATTGGATACTTCGGAACGGTTTCCTCCTTTGTGGATGGGGGTAATGATGCCAATCTTCCAATCACAGAGAACGCAACTTTGGGTGAGAGAGAGGTTAAACAAGTAGGTGAGAGGCGTACCCAAATTATAAGCACAGTTTTGAAGAATCAGCGGGGTAATTTCGTCAGCTCTGGGAGGTTTTCTCGTGTTGAGTTTTAGCAGTGTGCGGAGGACACTCTCCGAGGTAATAGTTAGTAGTTGTAAAACATTTTCTGGTGATATTGCGGGAGTTAAGGGAGAGGTAACGGTGTTTCGTGGGCTGAAGACGGTGGAGAAGAAATAGGCTAGAACTTCGGCAGATTGCAATGCTCTGGTTGTTGTTCCATCACGTGTCTTTAGAGAAGCAACTCCTGTTTTCACCCTTTACCGGCTATTTATGATCTGGTAGAGAATTTTGGGTTTGGATTCCATTTTGTTGAGTAAATGATTTTGAAAATTCAGTTTGTCATCAACATCAAGTTTGTTTAATTATTTTTCAGCAAACGGAATGTCAGCATCTGGAAGTAAACATGCGGATTCTGTCGAGTATGGCCATTTTGTAGTTTTAAGTGCAGATGGTTCGCGATATACTACACACAAAACATATTCTTTACTTTTAGCATTACAGTGTATCCATTAACACGATATCTGGATCCGTAATCTTTTGTTTGTCTTTTTGTTTATATTGCAAAGCTACTCCTCCTCTTTTCGTTCCACGGTCATGCTGGATAATTGACTTGCCGGTTAATTTTAGTTCACTATTTGTTTGGTGAGTCAGTAGCCACGTTTCCGTTACGGAGAACAAGTCTGGTGAACATATCAGAAAAACTGCATGCATTTTAACGATGTTGTTGGTGTAGATGCATTTCATAGTTGTTTTTCTCAAAAAGGATGATATGTGGTAAAGAGGCTAGCGGAGTGCTGAGTATCTTTCAGGCCGACTACTCCAGAGTCAGCATTTTAAGGTTTTTTACTTGAGAGGATGCCTGATAGTTTTGAGGTAGTACTGTTGGAATACAGTGATCAATGGTGTCGGCTGCATTTGTTTCTTACACGTCAACTACTGGTTTTCTTAGTAGTGTTTTCAGTTCAGTTCAGAAACTTTTTATTACATCTATCAATCAAATATGAAGTTTGGATCCATATAGTCTAATTTTTCGTGGCATTAGTCTGTCTCCATTTTAGCAACAACTTTTGACCGTGGTCAACATATCTTTACGCAAGAACGTTTTTTTAATGGGCTTAGGAACGATGCCCTTATAATTCGTAGAATGGGCTTTATCATACAAGCCATGTGTATCACTGAAGAATTCCCATTGTAGCTGTTCGTGTTTGGGCTGCACTGCTTCATCAGCTTTTGGGTCTCCATAAAAGTTTTACTCTTCGTTTTGGGCTTGTTGCTGAGCGTTTCGGACCCTTTCCCACCATGGCACATCAGCGAAGATACATGCAGTGCTTTCCAAACGTTCCCTACATAGAAGGAAGGGATAGTAAGTTGTTTTCTAGATACAATTAAGAGATGACCGTGATTTTAATCAGTTTTGTCTCCTTCAGATTTGATGAAGTAGGTTTACGATTTAGTTGTACCAATGTTAATGGTTCAATTGGCTCCAAGTCCATGATGCTTCACAACTGTTTCCATTCCTGATCTTACTGTCTCCACCTGACGATGGCAAACAGCCTGAAACCGGTAGTGGTGTGTAAGGGATGGGGATGTGAGCACCACAATACTTTGGTCTTTTATATGCGCCTCGAGCGCTTGACCAGGATTCACTTTGTGATTCTGTATTTGAACATCGTGGTTCTTTGTAAGAACCCTATTTAACAGTGGCATACAAATATAACTTTGTTTACCGCTTTTCCACTGTTTCAAGGCTCACTGAACCTGATCTTACTGTCTCCACCTGACGATGGCAAACAGCCTGAAACCGGTAGTGGTGTGTAAGGGATGGGGATGTGAGCACCACAATACTTTGGTCTTTTATATGCGCCTCGAGCGCTTGACCAGGATTCACTTTGTGATTCTGTATTTGAACATCGTGGTTCTTTGTAAGAACCCTATTTAACAGTGGCATACAAATATAACTTTGTTTACCGCTTTTCCACTGTTTCAAGGCTCACTGAACCTGATCTTACTGTCTCCACCTGACGATGGCAAACAGCCTGAAACCGGTAGTGGTATGTAAGGGATGGGGATGTGAGCACCACAATACTTTGTTTCCATTCTCCTTTATCATGCTTTTGCCTGTCCCCGAGTAAGGTGACACTCGCTACAGTCACGTTGGTGCAGATCACGCTTATACCGTGGACCGAAAGTACATTGTGTGCCTGTCGCCCTCACTGGTTTCGGGCATTTCAATTGCTTTAGATCGAATACCTATCGTGTTTACTTCACGACTATTTTGTCTCGTGACTTTTGGATTTGAACTTAAGGGTTTTCGCTGAACTTTAGGTGAGCAGGTGGCTTTGGCTCAGTAATTTTTTTCGGTCCAGGGCAGCATTCTGCCAACAGTACTTTCACAGTCACGTTTGGCGTCTTGATGAAAATAACGCTCTTCAAGAATTTCCGGCACAATTGCAACAGCGGAACATTCGTGTTGAATTATTTGCGAAGATGTAACTTTAATCTGACTGGTATTACTGTCTGTGGTTTCAGATTTATCGAAACTTATAATGACAAACTGTGAGTTCTGAGCGGTGACTGTAGTCTCTACCGATACCTTCAACGCTTGTATGCAGAGCTTTAAGCTCAGCATCCGATCATCCAGGATGCTTTGCTGGACACCTGTTTGAGCAGCTAAATCTGCGTTTGGTTTAGTCCGACCATGTTGACACACGTAGGATACACCAGGCATGCTTCAATCATCCAGGATCGATATCGCCTCGGTTAATGATTTGACAGGTGTGGGAACAGTTGCGTCACGTGACAGATTTGACCTTACCACTGACGATTTTCATGCAGACGACGCACGTTCCGCGAACATCAGATCGTTTCATGTTAACGGAGCCAACCGAAAGTACAAATCAGAGCAGAAAATCGATGCGGCTCGGGTTGGTTTCTGGTATTGCGTGGAGTTGACGGAAAGTGACGTGTTGTAGGAATATTTCGTCACCTGATTTAGCCGCGAATTTGTCACCCTCCAGTTGAGAATATAGGTGTGGAATTAATTTCACGTTGAATATTTCTCCTAATAGTTGCCGACAGTGGTAAACACCGATAGGTTGATTTAACAGTAATAACACAAAAACGATTCAAATAAACCATCGAACTGCAGAACATCCACGGGTGACAGACAAAGAACGACATGTCGTAGATGAATAATTTTTTATGAGTAAATCCGTCGCAGCAAACTGTAGAAAAATCAAGATCAGAGCGTCAAAATGTGTATTCACTACACGTCAACAAACATGAATCATTCTTGGGAATTAGAATACAGATACAGCTATTGCATTCTGATTGGACAATGAGTATTCATGCTGACAGCGACTCCACATCCTTCCGTTTTTCAAATGAACTTATGTACTGTGCGTTTGCGCAAATTTATTTCGTTTGGAGGCTCTGGATCTCTTTCATGTTTGATTGGCTCATCGGCATCTTGGACGCGACAATTGAATTTATGTCGTTCAAATGTATCGTTCACTTGACCGAGGCAATATTCTTCGAGCTTCGCGAAGATTGTTTCCAAGACATTTGCGTCTTCGTTCTCATCAAAGGTGAAACACTGTATGAACTTCGTCCCCTGATCACCAAACGAATTCCTCAGTGTCGCCAGTTGATACGCTTTACCGGTATTCGTCAGGTACGCCAACGTCCTAAGGTCGATAAGCTGTTGCTTCCACAGTTTCCATCTCTCGTTCACTTGAACGAGGTAATGTTCTTCGAGCTTCGCGAAGATTGTTTCCCACAATGTGATACCGGATCCCGCTGAATAGACAGTGCCTGGGACGTTGAAACATGTGAGCGTTTTATTGGTCGCCGACCGTTTGAATTGACAACTAGGTTTCGGTGTGAAGTGTTCGATCCGACTCGATATGAGTCGGACCTAAGTCGTTTTTCGAGTTATTGATTTCATCCATTTTGATAGAAACGCTGCTATCCGCAGTCACCAGACGAGGGAGTGTTTGACTTAAGACATTGGGTTTGGGTGGGCTAAGTCTAACATCCGTGGGTAATGTTCATTTACCTTTTTCCATTCCGACATTACTATTTCGGCTAGCCCTGGTCTAGAACGTAATCTTCAGGGGTTTCGGCCCATCCCTTTTATATTTTTGGCGAAAAGGAACTCAAAAAGTGTCCACAACAACGGCATTAGGAATATCAAGAGAACACGCAATGTAGCGCCACTGGTTGACGTCGTGCTATACGGTTTCCTGGATCGAATCTCGAGAAGTATTTTCTGGTACACCAAGCAGAACTTTAATTCGTGATGCAGTTCCTTCCCCGGCGTTCAAGCTAGCCTTCTTTCTTACCACGGTACATCGGGATATAAGCGGTAGTTTGAGTCGGGGATCTGCCTTGAGTCAATACGCATTCAGCAGTACGCTCTCGATATCAGCCTCGCATTTCAGTGTGACCTCTAGCAAGCGAAGTTGACCAATAGAAGCTGAAGTTGATTGACTAGTTAGACGTGTCAATTTTTCAGTGATTACATGTACAATTTGCATTATGTTACAAATTTGAGACCATTTATCGAGGTCGTGTTTCTGTTTGCTATCAAACAGGCTTTCTGGGGACTCGCTAAGGTTCGTACATATCACTCTCAATGTCTATGGGGAGTTCGTATTGCGTAATGGAAAGTCAGACATTTTAGAATTTAAACCATTTTGGGCTTGACTTTGTGAGCCGGGTACAGCAGAGTGCACAACTGAGGTCGACCGTAAGAGTACATCTCTGTAAGAATTTCCTACGGCCGTGGTCGTTTTAGCTGATTCCAAAACGGGATTAACCCAGTTTTTTTTTCTTTCTTGTCACATGAACAGCCTTAGTTTCAGATTCCTTCAATGGTGGTTCCGAAATCGTTCTATTGATAAGATAGTTTACATTAGTGATTACTTGCGTACTCACATTATTTACCAAAAGTTCCTCCACACGTCGAAGTCTCAATTCAAAACTGGCCATTCTATTATCTATTTTGGATTCGAAATTATGGCATCGTGCATGGATTTAGCTCTGCAAAGAACACAGGCATAGCAGGCGCTTGGAACCTTTTCTTTATTTATTACAGCTATCGAATCAAGGGCTAAATTACGGTCACATTTACCACGGATCTTTCCCATAAACTGAAAACACGTTATGACTTGACTCGCCTTCGAACTCACCTGTTGTTCACATGCTTCGCACGTGACTTCGGGACAATTCTGCGTGTCGAGATGCGTCCTATCAGCTGGGCCGGCAGTGACCATTGTTTCGTTCGGCGGATCCAGGCCCTTGGCCCAAGGTCAAGTTGGTTTCATGTCGCTGTCTGGTGTCACAGCGTGATCGATCGATTATTTTGTCTGTATGTTCGATCTCGTGTTGCGATATGACCAAATGTTTCAGAGCAAAAATGTGACCGCACAGCAGAATCTATCTATCTATGTTGAAGTTTAACCATCGTTTCGGATTATTTTGCTTCCCATTTTGAATTTTCTGTGTTTGCCAACACCGTATACAATTCTGCTAAAAATTGTAATGATGCCAATCTGTTTATTTTCTGTCTCCTTAGACTAAAGATGTTGTTATTCGCTTATTAGTTAACCCATTTCAATTTACAACGCGAAGATTTCGTCCAAGCTTTAGCGTTTTGAATGATGTTTTCATAAGACATACTATAAAGATCGTTGTATTCGATTGAAAAAATATATTGGTTCAAATGTTACGGTGAATTGATCATGTGCAAATGCATTTCTTTAAAGAACGAATATGATTTTTGATAATTTATCATTTCTTCTGGATGTCTTTTAAAGTTCACTTTATATTAAAGGTAAATAAATATTCAGGAAAAGCTTTTTATATATTTTGCAGCAATATACTCATTAATTTATTGCGTGGTACACATCAAGGCCAGTTGAATTGACTAGATGTTTTTGTTTCACCACCAAAGTATCGCGGAATCGAAACCACGGTTTGCTGGTAAACGATCAGCTGATAGAACGCGTAATTGAACGATTGAAAACGTTCATGCGGTGGAATCCCGTGGCTTCAAAATACTTGAACACCAGGGGAAACCAGTGGTACAGCAAGGCTGGCGACCAACTAAGTAATTGTCAATCAAATTTTGAAATGGATTAATTTGTGCATGTTTATTGATTAAAACGCAAATTGAACATGAATCCTATTTTTCTATATGCACAACCATGTTAACTAGCGGGAAGACAATTGGTTATTTGAAAACGTCTCACATTTGCAAAAAACCTAAAACGCTTTATAATATACACTGAAAAGAATCTTTCTTAATAAGGGAATGAAACAAATTATTTATGGCGTAGTCTGGCTTGGTTCAGATTAAAGAGCATGGTAAATTCGAGAATCCATTCTTTGAAATAATGAAATTTGATTAATTCAACGTTTTAAATGGTCTGAAAAGTATCAATAATAAGAATAAAAACATAAAAAGTAAGTGTATGAAAATATGCTAAGCATTTATATTGAATAGTAATTAATTGTCGAGAAACGATTAATGAAATAAAAACTCATCTAGTTTCGTTTTAAACTCATGTAAGTTTGTGGATATGTTAATGGAAGAATGTAAATTATTTCACTTGAAACAAACACTGACGAAATGAAAATAACTTCTGCAGTTCAAGCGAAAATGGAACACAACCACAGTATAATTGTGGGTCCGATTATTGTGCGTATCCCTTTGATTGAAGAGTCCCTGTAATAGATGGTTTGGTGTATAGAATATTTAGTAAAGTAGGAAAAGGTCTCCACTGATTTTTCGATAAGGAATGAAGAACACATTTAGGTGTGCTAGGCTTTTTTAAGGCTTATTTAGGATTCTGAAAATTAGTTTTGTCGAGCGGTGATAGATTCGCGGGATCAGATGTACCTCTTTCTTGAGCCATTCAGACCATGACTGGTCTCAGACAGAATTGATGCTGGAAATTTAATATAAAAAGGAAAACATTCTTCAAAAGATTTTGAAACTTTTTAATATGTATTATGGTAATAAAACCTTTCAGCGTGAGATATTGGAAGGAATTATATTATATATTTTTGAAATTTGCGTGCCATGACAAATGTCAATTCAATATGCTTCGAATGCGAATTACAGCGTTAGTATTTGAAATTAATAAATTACTATCGAATTTAGTAAAGTTAGATTATCGATATCGAAGAGAAATTATGAAGCATAGGGTAACTATAAGTCCTATTTCTTTACGCAAAGAGGTGTCGAACGAAAAAATCTGCATTTGCTTTTTATAACAAGCAACACGAGGTAGAACATCATAGGTGGTTGCCAAAACATCCACGGAAAACTACCTTGAATTCAATCAATCTGTCCCGATGAACCCTGGACACACTCTCGCGTAATCCCGCTCGCATTGTTCGCCTGTTTTCCGGCAAGAATTTTCTCGACGCCAGGAAAGCAATTATTTCAGCTAACCCGTCCGTTCACAAGCGATTGATATTCAGAGTGTAGGAAGAGGTAGCGTTTATTTTTATCCATTCTGATGGTATGTCCGGCCATTTGCTTCGACATTTGATGAAAGTGGGGATTGTTTTTTAATTTTTACGTTGGACTTGGACGTAAATAATTATTCATAGATTTATACTTAGACAATATTCGGAAAAAAATGCTATGCTTTACAAAACCCACAAAATGTACATCGGGCCGGAATTGTGCATACAATGCATAGTGAAAAATTCCGAATTCAAAATACTAAAATATCGTTATGGGCATGCCAATCCAAAACATTTACAAAGTCTCGTCATGACGTGATTTTCGCTCGCGACCACCACAGCGTGGCAAGTATTAATACGAGGTCGAAGTTCAAAGGAAGACGAATGAAAATTTTGAAAACCTGTGGGAAGAAACTCGACAATTCAGAGTATTGTTAACAGCATAGCGGTGCATTATTTCCTGCACCATAAACATAGGTCAACATGCTTTGAAAATAAATAAGAACCAAAAACCTCTGAAGCCAGCAAAAAATGTTTTGTAAAACTAATGTGAACCACAGAAACACAAAGCGATTTCCGCTCCAGTGCTTAGCCGCCTACAAATAACTATCGATGTTATTGCTATCCTCTCCTTCAAAAGCACCCTACAATCGGGATCAAGCTGCATCACGCAGTGTTAATCTACTAGACCTTCCAAAAAACACTGGAGCTATATCTGTTTATGAAATAAAAGATAATAATAGTTGACATTTGTCTATACATCTATAGTCTATACATCTTGGCCCCATTCCTCGACATTTGTCAACCCACCAATCGAAAACAATTTTCGCCCTTCGGATTTTTACCTGATTCTTGAAATGCTTAGTAAGCAACCGAATCGCTATTTCGCTTGTTATGTTATTCGTAGTACCTATATTATTCTGTGGTTATTAGTAAAGCTATATGCTTTTAGTTCATTAAAATTGAATTGAATTGAAATGAGCTCGGTACATCAAATCGGTCGCACACAATAACATTTTCCGGCTTTATTTTGCTGATCAATTTATATAAGAATATGAGGAGAACCTATTATTATTGACTTGAATATTTTCTACAATATTGATCCAGCTACCGAGCTACCATAAGGACTATTCTGAACTCTCAGTATTATGAGAGATTATCACCCATGATACTTATTATACACAACTCTCACTTAACATGTAGAAAATATTTCGATTTGGTTCCTGACTATTTTTCACGAAAAGATTTACTTAAAAACTTAAAGTACTTCCGTAGCTGCTCCATAGAACATGTTCCAGTTTGCAAATATATTCCGCCCGGTTAGTCATTGACTCTCAATCTTACAGCACCTGATATCTATTCAGGACAACATTCAATATTCGTTCTAAAGAAAATTTCTCTACAAAATAAATTTACAAAAAGTAGCAGGACTAAAATTGATGAAATAAAGGGCAAGAGCATGCTAGATTCATGAGGCAAAATAACCGACACATGGACAAAATTAACACGATTGAGAAACAATTTTATCCACTTTATTCGAGGTTATAAACAAGTTTTCAATCACATTTGATTTCTCTGATGCATCACAATCTGAAGCTCTTATATCAACTCTTAAATGATAAATCGAATATTAAACGAGGAAATGTTTGCCTTGAAAACGTCGTCTGGTTTCACTGAATCCGTTCAAATGACCGCTGATCTGTTAACAGACTTCTACGCCAAAGATTTATCGCTAAAATCCACGGCGCCCGTTAAGGAATCCATCATTCAAATTGACCGACCGACTTTGAGTAAAGTTTTGATTACTCTGACGGTGGTAATGCAGCACTTAAGAAAATTAAATGTAAAGAAATACCCGGTACCAGACGAGTTAACTTCAATGCAGCTAAAAACATGTCATACGCAACTGTCTGAACCTCTATCGAACATGTTTTGTACTTTGCACCGAGCTGGTGTGGTACCCAAAGTCTGAAAACTGCGACATATAACACATATTTACAAAGGAGGTTGCCATTCTGATGTCAAAAATTACATACCGGTAACACTGCTCTCTTCAATATCAAAAGTTCCTGAGCGAACAATAACTGGAGACATAGTGTAACATCTGGAAATCAACGGAATTTTGTAAGTTACCAAACACGGATTTCGCGGAAATCTGTCGTCTAGCTTTGGTTCTCGATTATATAAGCGGTTTCGACCTAAACTATCTCCTTGGCCCTACGGTGTCCAAGGTTGAGCAGCATAGTCTACAACAGTGTTTCCAAAGATTTTTTTAATCATCGCCCCTTTAAACACTATTTGCTTTTTCACCGCTCCCTACTGATTATATTACTTAATATTATAAATTACAAAATTTATTATATTCAAATGAAATATAGTTGTAAAATTGTTTATTTATTTGGAAAGTCTAACAAGATGGATGACATTAATGCTTACGTACCAAGTCGACCACTCTAGGGTCGATGCAACATTAGAGTAATCTTGACTTTCAGCTGGTTTTCAATTGGCTGGGATTTCCTTGCATAGTTAGGAGTATAGAAACTGCGCTGTACACGCATTCAGCCATGTAGGATGACAGGAAAGCAAGAAAGTGAAAGTTGAATTTCCTTCCATAAATTTGGATAAATTGCTTGTATTTCTTTCTGCAACCGAAATCCGCGTACGATTTCGTAAAGAAATGCTTCAATTCAAAGACGTTCTTCAGAGTAAATAAATTTTCTTGAATTTCAAGATTACTGTCATTCGCACAAACTGACGTAATTCGATTCAACACCAAATCTGGTACCTAAGTATTTATTAGGTCTTGGGATATTCGGCAGAGATTTCAAGTGTTCACAGCAAATCAAGAGACTCTCATCGACGAAATTATCATTAGTTTGTAATTTAAGACTTTGAAAATCACACGCTTTGACAGCCTATGTTATCTGTATAAAAACACAGAGACTTTGCCTTGCGATTGCGAATTTAGATGATTGAATATACAGAATAAAACAGTTATAAATGCAATATCATTTTTTCATTCCAAGAGACCACATAAATACTGCATTTATTTTCCTGTAAGGATTGCACGACTGTGTCCAACAGACAATAAACCGCTTTAAACAGTTGCCTCTGGATGGCCATTCCAATTCAGTATGCAGAAGGAGACAGTAAATTTATTTATTATTATCCACAAAAATTGAAGGAATTTTCGAAAACTGAGAAGTAGGCACGTGTTTTTGTTCATTGAATGCGAAACAATGGTGAAGAAAATATGGAGACGATAATTCAAATATTTGGCAATCAAATGCTGCCGCTGAATGAAACGGTATATCCCTCAAAGCTCTGTTATTGCATTTTTAAATGAGAAAGTAATTCCCTAAGTTTTCAGTTAATGATGTTCACACTATCTGTAGCACAAGCAATGTTGTTTTCAAATGACCTTTTCTTTGAAGAACCGCTCATCTACCATAAAACTAGACACATTTCGAATTCCTGTTTCCAACTCCACAGCAAAGAGTAATTGTATTACTTTCCTTATTTTTGATAATACAAACTTTAACCCATAATCAGTGCTTCTTTGCCTTGTAGAGTCGTCTCATCCAGCCTCAAGCCAAATCTGTCCTTTTCAGAATGTCCTCCAAATTTTCAATTATTCTTAGAACATTATCGTCACTAAGAGGAATAGATTGAGTAATACCACGAAAACAGAACGAGACGAGAAGAGTAAAGCTTTTTGTACGGCGGGTAAAAGATGCTGTTTCTTAATTGAAAGCGGCTTGTATTATCTAACAATTTGTTTTACAACTTTTTGGAGCAAGCTAGTTTATCGTCAGATTTTTGTTTGTTCACACATTATGAAGACGATCTATTTTCTGTTCATATATTTGTCCCTTAAAGCGTGAAAATTTTTCAGATTGTTCTATATCAGGATGAATTTTTTTATGGTTTCGGCCAGCTTTCATGGATTCATCGAATTGTTAGAATGTTTTTTCTCACAAATAAGATACTTTGGCTCTTTTGGCGGTTATGAAGCCCGATTTCAATTGTTCTAAATAATACTGTCTAACTTTTTCGTTGAGGTGTCCATGGAAATAACTATGGCAACAAAATGTTCTGAAACGTAACTTATGAATTCACAATAAACTACAGTAACACTAAGCAAAAAGTTCACACAAAAGTTTGTAAAATGTTTAAAAAACACATAGAACACTTGGCTACAAAAACAAACAAAAACTGTCCGATTTCTTATGACCGCTACGGGAAGATACTCTTACATTTCCAAATCCATAAGCTGGCCTAGAGCTGTAGGCTGCCATGCAGTTGCAAGAATGAAACAGGGCAACGGATGCTGTGCGTGGAAATACACTTAAACAGAAGCAAGAAAAGCTTTTATGCTTTACTGTCACTAGTATGGTTTGTCATAAAATATTGCTTGCGAACAAGTTTACATTGGAGTAAAATCTGACCTAAGAAAAACGAACATTTTTGTATCTCAATTGATTAATGGTCAATCACTTAAACATACACTCAATGTTCGGTACTTCGTCCGGTTCTCTTTTTGGTAAACATCAATGACCTTCCGAAACTTGTCCCAGCCAAAATGGATCTCTTTACGGATAATGTTAAACTTTGGATGCGAATCACGTCATGCGTGGAATGTTTACGCTTACAAAGCGATTTAGATATATTGTACAGCTGGTCGAAACGAAACAAACTTCCATTCAACTTCCGAAATTGTTAAATATTGCAAATAGGCAAAGATATCCCATGCTCATAAAACGTTGGATCAAAACAACTGGAATGAACAGCCAAAGAAAAGGACCACGGCGTATTGATTAGTGGATGTCTTAAGAATAGCATGCAATGGGAAGCAGTGTACAAACGAGCTAGCCACATGCTAGGTATGCTTCAGCATATTTTGTGACATTGTTCCCGTGAATAATTCCCCATGCTCATAAATATGTATATTAACCCGGTGATGGATAACTCAATGCAAGCTCGGGCACCATGGCTACAAAAGGACATCAATCTGCTCGAGAGGATTTATAACAGAGCATTTAAAATGGTTGGCTGTCTCCGCAACTAACCAAATGAAAATCAACTTGTGCATATTAATTTGGATACACTGCTTCGCAGTCGGTTTACATTTGATCTAATCCAAACTTATAAAATATTGAATTCAAACATGCACACTCTGAGGCAACTATTTCGCCTCCGGTCAAGCCATGTCACACGTACTCAACCACTGGCATTTGATATTCCACATTCCTACTGGAACTGCCATCGGTTCTTCTATTCGGTGCGAGTAGGTTTCTTATGGAACTCAGATGTTGTACAATCATCTAGTGAAACGATTTTCAGGAACAAATTGGATATATTTCTGTGTAGTAATTCCACCTCACAACCCGCTTATAAAACCCAATTTGGCAATTGTACACGATATTTATCCTAAAGATTTTTTCTTTTATAAGCTTCTTATACCATAAATTCTTGAATCGTTTTAAAACGCCTGATTGATTTCACAGCAAAACGTCCGAGAAAACAATTCATCCCTAAACATGAAAAATCGATTTGTCACGTGTGAAGGTCATTCAACGGCCTTGATAATCAGTGAAATCAGGTGGTTGGGGTGTACTAAATATGCTGAAAATTGCAGCAGTTACGCCTAACTTCGTATCGTGGCTTTGCCGTTGGACGGGCAACTGATATTTCACAATTTGCTTCATATAAAATTTGCGCAAATTGTAACATTTTGTACACCCCGTTTATATAACATGATCTTTATCCAAACGAATATTTTTTCTTGAATCTGGAAACATACCGGCAGCTTCTTGTAAAATTGTTCAACTGAGAGGCCGTTTGTGTGAGGTAAAGTAACATAAACGACTGAATATTTAATTTTGAAAACAACGTAATTCTCTGTGTTCAACGACGACACAGTGAAACAGCAACATATGGCGAAAAATGGCGCCGACAATCAATACAGGATCTTGAGACGGAAATGGATGAGGTATGTAAGAGTGTCAGATTCTTATTACACACATCAAACAAGTTTCTTAGAGTATGAATGTTTGTAGACGCAATTCTATTGGTCGGAATAATATCGCGTCGCATCCTCCTTTAGGTAAAGTCACATAGACCCAGACGTAGCAATCTTTCGGTGTACGGAACATTGCGAAGACCAATCACTAACTTTGTTACTCTGTTGTATATGTTATCAGAGAGAGCAATATGTTTTCGCAGCAAAGGAGCCCAGAACTCTGCCGCATACTCAATCTTAATGCGAAGGTAGACCTTCATTATCCTTGGTAACGTTACGACCGAAAATCTTCCAAACATACTTCGAAAGATATATAACAATCAGTTGGCCTGTCGATATGTATCTGTCAGTGAACCGTGCTTTTCTGGTTTAAACTAATAAGTACACCAAGTTAATTTTCCAACGAGCTGCACGTCAACTCCACAGTTTCCAATCAAGATGTCCAAAGAACATTCTTGCCGAGGTGGAGCATCTTACTTTTCCCTATATTGAATTGCATATCATTCAT
This sequence comes from Atriophallophorus winterbourni, assembly GCA_013407085.1. Taxonomy (NCBI): domain Eukaryota; kingdom Metazoa; phylum Platyhelminthes; class Trematoda; order Plagiorchiida; family Microphallidae; genus Atriophallophorus; species Atriophallophorus winterbourni. Next base: position 178,131 of record JACCGJ010025638.1, on the reverse strand, counting down.
CACCACCCTATTTGACACGTTGACGAATAAATTTTCAGTTTCTTACAATCATCTGCAGAACTTATTTGCATCCAAATTTTCATATCATGGGCGAACAGAAACATTTTGCATGATATGAGGGGGTGGCTAAATCGTTTATGTATAATAGGAAGAGGAGCGGGCCTAGCACAGATCCTTGTGGGACTCCGCTGTTGGTTTTGAACTTTGAGATTGCAATCCATTTACGTTAAATCGGGCGTGGCAATCTGACATATAGTCGTACAATCATGAGATCAGTGGTTTACATATTCTTAATCATATCTGTTTTTTAAGAGGAAAATGATGATTGACTCTGTCAAAATCTTTCGAAATGTCTAAGTAAAATACATGAATGTAAGAAATTCTAACTCATCCGTCTACAAACTCGTTCCATTGCCATTCACGACTTATTTGGTCCGTCTGCTAATGTTATATCTGCACGAGCGATTCACTCATGTCCAATTTATCTAGCCGGCGAACCACCCCATTCAGAGCAAGCGTTTGATGAGTGCCGCAAGCATAGTCAAACAAAAGCGCTTAATGGTTACCAAGACACAGCTGAGCCTGGAGTCCGATCACATCGACAGGTTGTTCTTTCTATGTTAACATCAAATTCGAGAAGGAATGCCGGTCAGAACCTCTTGTCAGAGTGCGTTTGTAAACATGGCTGTATAAAATAACTTAATCTATTAACTCTCTAAATCGGCATTCCTGCGTTTGTGGTGAGTGAACGTCCCCGAGATTTAGGGTAAAACTTTTGTTGTGCGATTCCGTAGATGAAGGAGACCGGTAGACCACACCAATCATGCGTTAAAAAAGACCAAATGGTATTCTCGAGGGTGACTTCTATGTTGTCGATTGGACGGCATTGAAGGCGATTATAATAAAAAAGAGCAACAACAGCACCACTAACCTCTGATCGCACATGAGCTTGAAAGCTTTAGTATTTACTTCGATGACGCGCCTAACTCGATATAAAAGTTCCCTGCACGTAGACCGGCTGTTCCTATTAAGGGTGTCATTGCAAACGAAATCTGACATGGAAAAATTTATCACCAATGCGAATCTACCAAGTTCTTCTCCCGGTTTGACCTGCCGATAACAAGCCCATATACCCCGGGGGAAAAGAAAAGGTCAATCTAATTGTCGAGATCAGTCTCTTTCACGCAGTTTAATATTCCTGGCGTCTACGAAATTTTTTATGAAATATCAGCTTCGGAATGAAAACTGCATGATTTGATGCAGATGCATGACATTTCCTATGCCATTGGAAGAAACATTTACAATACCTCTATCCCCCAACTACAAATGCAATGAGCCAATTCGACTGAAAATCACTTTTCTAACGACCGATGTGGCTATCGCTACCAATACCATCTGGAAATCGTACCACGCAAAAATTACTCCAGAAGTAAGAATAAGCGTGTAAAAGCGTGCCCCCTCACTAACACTTGGAGAGACATCGCAGGTACAGTTTAATTGCAATCTTGTTACTGACCGTCAAAATGTTACTCAAAAAAACGAAAAAGGCTCGACTCATCGCGAATCGGAAAAATAGCTACATTACACGATTTTACATTGTGCAAGATAAATACGATTAAGTGCACATATACTAATGCTCAGTGTTTTACTAACAAATTAGCTGAACAGTGTGAGTTTTGTGACAAATGTTCACTCGGTTTGTTTGCAGTTAAACAGACTTTGGTTCCAGCCATATATGACTGATGCTGAACTCTCGATTCCGAGAATATCACTACGCCGTCGCGATCGCCTCAGATCCGGCATTGGAGTTGCAGTCTATTTTCATTAACGTTTATCGCAGTGTAACTTAATCGATCATCTTTTAACAGCCTTCCGGATACGATGTGATGTTTAATAATATATATATATATATATATATAATATATATATATATATATATATATATATATATATATATATATTATATATATATATATTATATATTCCGCCGATGATTTAAGGTGGCTAACGGCATGAAAAATGATGATTTTACGTTTAATTTTGTATCTCAAAAAGTATTCAAGGTAATTATTTGAAATTTGGTGTGCTGTTTGTTTATATAAAGATATATTACTGTTTTAAATTTATAAGTGATTTCCATCTAAAACAAAGGTATGGTAAGTATTTTTATTAAGAAAATATTTTCGACAAAACAGTTTGATAATCTTAGTGTGGGCAATGAAAAAGATTCAGAATGAATGCAAGTGTTGTTACATGATTTTCAGAGTGTATAGGGTGCAATAAGATGCAAAAGAAGATAAGTCAAGCGTGTTTGAGTAGTTGTGTGTGCGAGACAATTATTCTTGTAAAGTTTTGCGTAAGAAAAAGCCACTTACAAACAACACAAATCAAAAAGTAAGAGAGATACACTGTTTACAATACTTTTATTTTACTCCTCGGCAATGTTTACACACAAGCTTATTTGAATCATTTTATCTTAACCTTTACTACAAAAATTTGCTAAAGCAAAATGTACACCGTGACTGAAAATCAACATTTGAGAAAAATGAGTTTGAAGTTTTACATAGAGTGTATTATTATTCGCGGGGCCTTCAAATCGGCCGTGCACAAACGGTCAATTTTCTCCACATTATTTTTCGTCATTTTTCTTAATTTGTCATGTTTTCATATCAACAAAGGACGATTTTTAACGCGCACAGTTTGAAATAATTACCTGATATCGTGTTTTCTAGTGAGACTTCTGATATAAAAAACTTTGGCTATGCTATTCGGCAAAAACTAGATAATATTTTGAAGCAAGCATTGAAAAAGAAAAGGAAACATCGTGTAGGCTGGCAAGTCGCTCTTCGTAGACGTCATGACTTATCTAGAATGCCTATACCTTGTATTTTATCATCAAACGTTCGTTCGCTGTGGTCCAAGTATGGTGAAATTTCTCAGCTGCTCACTTCAAAAATTTCAAAGCAAAGAGGCATTGCCATGTTCCAAGAAACATGGTTTTACTCGACAATAGAAAATGAGTTGCTCTACATTGAAGTATTCAACTATCTTCGTCTTGACCGAACTTGTCCCTTGAGGAATCGTGGTGGCGGTGTTATCACATATATTCGAAACGACTGGTTCTTATGCTGCAAACAGATTTTTACTTTTGACAAGGTTGAAATATCCTGCCTGGCTGTCGAATGTAAACCCCGATATCTTTCTAATTTTCAATCCCTTATTTTGATAAATACTAATGTTATCCCAAATTGTCAATCTAACGTTTTTAATGCATTCATTGATGAACTTCTTATGAAACTTGCTCCTTTTCAAAATTCTTTGATTCTCTTAGCTGGCGACCTCAATGACTGCAATGTATCTATGTTTTCCCCATTGTCGCTCAAAAATGTTGTTCATTTCTCAACTCGAGCTGACGCATTTTTGGACTTTGCCCTAACAAATGCACCGCATCTGTTCCTCGCCCGCAAGTTTGCTCCAATTGGTAATTCTGACCATTGCATTATCAAACTTCTCCCAAAAATTTATGGTAGCACTGGACATAGACACCTCACCCGCAGTAATGGCAAAAAGGTGACTTCCAGAGCTTGTCAGCATGACAATATTTCAACTCTCAGGGACATGCTTTCTACCACTGATTTCAACATTTTTCATGAAGATGATGTCTCCGTCGAATGTGATGTTGTGACATCCTATCTTAACTTTTGCTTTGAAATCTGTTGTCCTAAAGAAACTATCTTTGTGAGTCCTCACCGTTTTTCCTCTGTCCACCTAAAACGCCTAAGGAGATTGAAAGAGAAAGCCTTCAAAACACATGATCGTAAAACTGTTGCGTTGCTTTCCCAGTCAATCAAGCTCGAAATTCGACGTCTTGAAAAGCTGTACACGAACACACTTCTTGGAACGAAAGACAGTCGTCACCTATGGCGTGCGCTTAAGCAAATTTGTGGAAAGAACAACAGGAAATCCCCACCTATTTTTGATATTAATTCCTTGAACGAATCGTTCGTGCATCAAATTACTGATAATGACTGTGAAGATAACTTTATTTTGCCCCCATCCTCTTTTTCCGATTCACCTTTCACCAACGTATCCGAGGTCTTTTGTGCACTTTCGGCTGTCTCACGTTTTAAGGCTGCAGGACCTGATAAACTCTCGCCCACTGTACTAAAAGAATGTGCTGGAGTGCTATCATCCCCCATCACATCCATTTTTAATCGTTGCATGGAAAGAGCAATTATGCCTGATTGCTGGAAATCTGTCTGCATTAGCCCGATTCCAAAGAAAGATCCTGGTAAATACCGTCCTATCGCGTGCACGTCGCAGTTGCTTAAGGTACTTGAGAAAATTGTTTTACGGCGACTCGTGTCCAGCTGTCAGGTGCATGATGTTCATCAGTTCGCGTACCGGAAAAATCGTTCAACTGTCGATGCTGTCGCTGTACTCACAGATTTTATCTCACGTTCTCTAGATAGCAAATCTAGAGTAGTACAAACTTGTTTTTTGGATTACACAAATGCCTTTAACAGTGTTCTAAGAAACTCATTACTTCAAAAATTATCTGATCATGGCGTCACTGCAAATATTCTCCATTGGCTGGCATCCTATTTTGAAGGTCGTATCCAATACACAGTCGCGAACGGCCAAACCTCCCGTGAAATAGCTATTCCCCGTGGTGTCCTTCAAGGTGCAATATTGTCCCCATTTCTATTTTCCCTTTATATTTCTGATCTTCCCTCTGACCTATCTGCACTTACCCTCAAATACGCTGATGATGTTGCCATTGCAGTAAATCAAAATCGTCGGATCGAGCAACATGCCTTAGGATCAATGGTAACGAACATTGGTCAATGGTCCTCCACGATTGGTTTATCGTTGAATCCCTCTAAATGCAGCGAAATCGTATTTTCCAACATTATTGGACAGCGTCGTTTAGCCCTTCACCAAGAAATTCCTCGCGTTTCTCTTAACGGCTTGGTGTTCGACAGATGTTGCAGCTTTAAGTATCTTGGTGTTACAATATCTGAAAATCTTAGCTGGACTGAACATGTTACAAGGGTATTCACAAAAGTGCGCCAACTGTCGTTCTACGCACTACGTCTCCGTTCTTTCTCCGTTCCACCAAATGTCATTCAACTTTTCGTTTTTTCTTGCATCATTCCTCACCTTCTTTTCGCATCTCCTGTGATTTTTCCCGGCCTCTTGGAAAAGGATTTTACGATGATCAGAAGATGCATTAAGCTCATCTCAAGACTGAGTTGTGTTTCCGCTGATGACATTCGTGACACTATTGTCAATCGTCATTTTCGTGAATGCAGCAGATTAATCGCGAACATTTCTACTGATAGTTTACATCCATTGAACAAAAGCCTTGTTTCTTGCAGATCTCTTTCCTCCACCCGAAGCCAGTACGTTATTCCCTATTCAAGAACGAATAAATTTAGAAATTCTTTTATCCCATACTTGGCCCGATACATGGTACAGCAATCTAAAGCTGTTACAGAGTTGAAAGAACGCTTGACAATTTTCTAATGATGCCACGATGCCCCAGTTATTTTTCGAGTTAATTTTTCAAATTCCCCTAACATTTGTCTAGCCCATTGTAACCTGACACTTTTTTAGCCTAAGTATTACTTTATTGTGTGGCACTTCATATATTATATTTTATTTGCATTATATAACGAACCTAATTTATTGATGCTATGAAGTTGGAGAAACGCTCACCTATTTTTAATTCACACTGAGATGTCCTGTTTTTTAATTCTTTTTTATTCCCGTCACATTTGTCTAGCCCGAGGTAACCTGACACTTCACTGGCCTATGTATTATTTCATTGTGCGCACGCTATACATATTTTTGTATTGGTATTATGTGGAGAAATTAATCTATTGCTGAAAATTCGTGAACACGAATAAAGTCATTCTTCTTCTTCTTCTATACAAAATAATGAGACAAAACCATATATGCTGTTGCAAACTGAAAATAAATGAAGTCCTTTTTTCTTGGGACAAAAATCAGACAGTTTGTTTTACAGCAATTGCCTGGGTCATACAACTGGACCTCATGACCCCGTCTTTGCCCGCACTCTTGACGCCAAATAGTGTCAATTGCCTTCCGGCGCTGCTTGGCCCGCTAGCTGCTCTTCCCAGCTGCATCTCTCAATCTGCCGGTATCTGCCTTCACAGCCAAGTCCTCTGCATGGTTCCCTGCAGCCAAATCCAGTTCTTGCAGAACACTCAGCAGGGCAGAGGACCCTTTGTTGTAGCATTGAACAGCAACTGCAACATGTGTGTCGAATGTGTGGAGACATGCCCACCGTTTTTTAGGGCACTGCCTCCAAACCATGGAGTGAAAAGATTCGTTACTGTTCTCTAAGTTGTCCCGATTGTCCTTGATTGCCTTGCCAAAGTAATCAGTGAGTATTTTTAATTTTTTCATTAGTCAATTTGCCACGCCCACCGATTGGCTTGCATGCTGCTTTGGCTGATTCTGCAAGATTTCTCATTGCAGTGCCCATTCTTTTTGTTACATGGTTCACAAACTCGATTTATTCAATACGAGTATAGCTATATTGTGCAGAATCGCAGCCGGCAGCTTGTGATTTTGCATCTCCGTCTCCCAGCATGATGGTGTTCCTCAGCTAGTGTTTCAAACCAGACCTTCAAAAACTCCTTTATTTTCATAGAAATAAGTATTTTTAGACGAAATAATTTATGGTAACGGATAAAATAAACATCAAAGTATTATTTTCTCAAAAAACTCAAAACACATTTTTTGAAGAAAATACCATGTGGTTAGCCACCTTAACAAAGTTTTACTGACTTGTCTTCAATCATAAACCCCGTAGCCATATCAAGTTTTACCAAATCCGTCACAATCAAAACTATTAATTGAAATGACTGTAATTATTACATGGTTTGGCGGGAACATTGTCCACTAAACGAAAAGTATTCCCCTGGTGCAGTAAAATGTTACCTCCACCATACTCAGCAGGAGTCGTATTGCTTTGACTGCTCCACTCGTGCGCTGATTCAACCAAAGCCTATATGAGGGAAAAATATCACTAATTTAATGGAGCGCATTGTTTTGCGCACATAAGAGAACATTTTGAAAACCAAAAAGATATTGATCGCAGCACAACACGGTATTCTAAGAAATCGATGCGCTTATCTTACCTACTAAACATTTTCGAAGATTGGATCAAGACACTAGACGAAGTTTATGCTGTACACGCTCGCAGCATGATATTTAAAAATCTTTCGATAGACTCAACTATAAGGGATTATCTTACAGATAGACTCTGCTCCACACGTATCGGGTCCGTACGCAATATCTCGTTTGGACCACCGTATAAAATGATCTCGGTATCTGAGTGTCGTTTAACCTTAAGCCCGGACATCAATGCCGGACATTGTACAATGAAGCCTACCGCATCTTGAGGCTTCTAAAAAGGATATTCTGGAAATTCACGCTGGAAACCATACCTCGATTAATTAATACGTATGTACGTCCGGGTATTGAATATTCCACCTAGGCCTTGGCAGCCTGGCTGAGAAAGGATATGGAACTAATGCAAAGGAATTTGAATGAAATCGGTTCGAGCAGTTTTGGGTATCGTTTCACTACTGACACAGAAGCTTCGTCAGACCAAGGGTGAGAGTCAGGTCCTGAAACATGATCAAGTAGTAGTCAACCCCCACACCACCGATTTGACCTCACCGCTAAACAGCCTATGGTACGCCTACAGTGTGTCACGTCTCGTGGGAATGACCAGGATCAGTGATCGATTTGCATACTAGTATGTTTCCACATCAATCTAATAAAAGTGAACGCGGTCAAGGTCGGTTGACAATGCGGCCCAGATACGAAGAAGTGCATAACAAACGGGACTAAGTTTAAACTATTTTTGAAGGAAAATAAAAATCTAATTAACTTGTTGGTATAAGGTGAATAAATACTATTTAGCTTCGCATCAGTGCCTAGCGCTAGATTGTGGAGATTTCTGTCATATCCACCTTATTGACCGCATCCACAAGTAGGCGTTTGCTATACGGTTTAATGTGGCGTCTCAATATTTCCACATTGTCTAGATCGACGCTGTAGCCTGTATCTAAACCCTGAACCGTCAAAGCGAAATCACCAACAAGGGGCTGTCTCCGAACACGCATTCGGTGTTCTTCGAATCTAGTACAAAGTTCCCTGGAACTCTGCCCTATATAAACACCAGAACAATCCTTACAGTTGATTCTGTAAATGCTGTTAATAACGCCAGATAAAAGTATATTATCATTTAAGTGCATCAGAAACGAACTGATAGTTTTCCCTTTCTTATAAGTTACGCGTATGGCCATCTGGTTCAAGATTTTACGTATTGCTTCAAATGTGCATTTCACATCTCATCAATTTTGTCTGATTTTTTCACGGGTATTTTACCTTCATCAATTGGCGTTTTACAAATTTATTTATATGACTGTGGTGTATGAGCCTTTAGCTCGCTTCACGGTGCGCCTGTCTTGGGTCTCTTTCGTAGCTGCAAAAGTGTTCTATCTTATTGAAATGAAACAAGTTATGCACCTGAAGACCTGTCTTGGATGAGCGGAAGTGTAGCGTAGTATAACATCTGTATGGATAGGTTTCCTATAGACACAGTTGTTTATTTTCCCGTCTACTTTTTGTGTTAAACGGTTCAAAAATGGAAAAGTGCCTGTGCAAGTTTCCACTTCCTTTTTTGACCGTAAAACGTTGGTCTATTTCATTTAAATATTTGATAATTTGCTGGCGCTCAAGTTTGTGCGATCTGACAAACCTGTGTAAGATTTCATGTAGTTTTTGGCTAGCTGTTACGCATTTATTGTATCGACGTTCATAAACAAAGCGCTCACATCAAAGTTTACCATTATTTCATCGTCATAATTTGTTACCGACTTTAAGCGTACTGCAAAGTCATATGCGTTCTTGATGAACAAGGCTGTATTGCAGACTAAAGGTTTCAGCAATTTCACCAAATGTCTAGCTAAATCATGCGCAGGTGATCCGATACCATCGACAATACCTCGTACAGGAATGTATTCTTTATGTATTTTTGGTAGCCCATTGAACCCAGGAGTTAGAGTAGACTTGGGATACATGTTATACCACAAGCCCTTTTACCAAAGTCTCCTTAACCCTACGTTAGTACCTAGAGACTAACAGTTTGCAGTTATTCATTAGCTTTTTCATTTCGCCCTAGGCTAAGTGTACCCCAACCTTGTCTAAATATTCGCTTTTGTTCAAAATTACCGTAATTCTACCTTTATCTGACTTATTAATGGCTATATTTGTATCTTGCTTCAGCGAAGGAAGTGCTTCTCTTTAGTGAGAATCAAGGTTTGCATCGCCTTGTTAAATTGTTTTGAATTACACCAGTGATAGTTTATTACCGCATCTACCTTTTCATTGCAAAGTGCATTTAATGATACTTCAATACCGCGGATGAAATCCTCAGTCTCCATAAAGCTCCTTCATGCGAAAATTCAAGTACTTCTCAAACAACCTTTGCTCAGCTTGCAAAAGTTGCCCAGTAGATACATTTAAAACACTAGAATACTGGTTGCTAGATAATGACAAAGTAGTTTATTCTGCTGAACGTTACTTATAAAACTCTACTAACCTGTGAACTTACGATATTATCATTTACTTATTTCCTCCGTTTGGATGGCTAAGACCTCCGCGTGATTTCCACAAATTCTGCAGAAATTCGCTTCGAATATTTTGGCTAGCAATTTCGACATCATTCTCGAGGCTTTCGAACGAGCTGCTAATAGGGTTTCATTGACCCGATGGATTCTTTGTTTCAAAAACACTTTGGACGCGCTCGCGACCGCCTTTGTCGATTTGCGAGAATTTTCCAGCGGTTTTATCAGCAGATCCCTCGGTATTACGCCAAGCAGCTTGCAACGAATGTTAAAGATGTGGTGGTTTACCCATCTGATATCACATGTCACTGTTCTCACCAACTCACTATTCAATTTTCGAACACGGGGTTCGTACGAGTCATCAATATATTGGAATATGTTTGGGACCCTTAGTGTAATAATCATGCAAATAATTTTGAGTGAAATCGGATCAGATCACGTTTCACATTACACGATTTTATATTGTGTAAGATAAATTCGATTAAGTGCACACATACAAATGCTCAGTGTTTAACTAACAAATTAGCTGAACAATGTGAGTTTTGTGACAGACTTTCACACGATTTGGTTGCAGTTACAGAGACGTGGTTCCAGCCATACATGAGCTTTCGATTTCGAGAATATCACTACACCGTCGCGATAGCCTAAGATCCGGTATTGGAGTTGCAGTCTACATTGATTAACGTTTATCGATCTTGTTAACATAAGCCTTCCGGATACGATGTGTTGTTCAATAAACCTAGTCAGTGAAGATGAATGTACAAAAAGTGGTAAACAGAGTTAAACTTGTATACCACTGTTATATAGGTTTCTTACAATGAAAAACAATGTTCTAATACAGAATCACATAGTGATTCCTGGCCAAGCGCTCGAGGCGCATATAAAAGACCAATGTATTGTGCTGCTCACATCCCCATCCCTAACAAACCACTGTCAGTTTCTGGTTGTTGACCGTCATCATGTGAGACAGTAAGATCAGGTTCAGTGAGCATTGAAATAGTGGATAAATGGTAAAGAAAGTTGAACTTGTATGCCTCTGTCACAGCCAGAAACCGGTAGTGGAATGTAAAATCGGGGAATGTGAGCAACAGATCACTTTGGTCATCCATAAGCGCCTTGAGTGCTTGACCACGACTTACTATGTGATTCTGTGTTTGGACATCGTGGTTCGTTGTACGAACCCTATGCAACAGCGGCATTCATGTATAACCTTGTTAATCATTTATCCCCTGTTTCAAGTCTAACTGAACCTAATCTTACTGTCTCCACCTGATGACGGCAAACAGCCAGAAACTGGTAGTGCAGTGTAATTTCAGGGGATGTGAGCAACAGACGACTTTGGTCATCCATAAGCGTCTTGAATGCTTGACGACTAATACTATATGATTCTGTCTTTCAACATCGTGGTTCTTTGTATTAACCCTATGCATCAGTGGCATTCAAGTAAAACTTTGTTTACCATTTATCCACAGTTCAAGGCTCACTAAACATGATCTTACTGTCTCCACCGGAAGACGGCAAACAGACAGAAACCGGTAGTGGTGTGTAAGTAATGGGGATGTGAGCAGCACATTGCATTGGTGTTTTATATGCGCTTCGAGCGCTTTTCCAGGAATCACTTTGTGATTCTGTATTTGAACACCGTGGTTCTTCGTTAGAACCACATATAACAGTGGCATACAAGTTGAACTTTATTTACCGCTTTTCCAATGTTTTAAGGCTCACTGAACCTAATCTTACTGTCTCCACCTGATGACGGCAAACAGCCAGAAACCGGTAGTGGTGTGTAAGGGATGGGGATGTGAGCAGCACAATACATTGGTGTTTTATATGCTACACGAGCGCTTTTCCAGGAATCACTTTGTGATTCTGTATTTGAACACCGTATTAGTTGTACTAACCCTATGCAACAGTGGCATTCAAATATAACCTGTTTACCATTAATCCACTGTTTCAAGGCTCGCTGAACCTGATCTTACTGTCTCCACCTGAAGACGGCAAACAGCCAGAAACCGGTGTGGTGTGTAATCCACTGTTTCAAGGCTCGCTGAACCTGATCTTACTGTCTCCACCTGAAGACGGCAAACAGCCAGAAACCGGTAGTGGTGTGTAAGGAATGGGGATGTAGCGACACAATACATTGTGTTGTTATATGCTACACTAGCGCTTTTCCAGGATCAATTTTTGATTCTGTATTTTAACACCTTGTTAGTTGTACGAACCCTGTGCAACAGTGGCATTCATGTGTAAACTTGTTTAATAACAGTGCGACCAAGATAATATACTTTACTTTGATCGACTTACAGTTGAGAGATAATAGGCTGCATTTTGAAGCATTCAGTGGCATTTCGTTGTCTAAGGTCCAATGTGAATAATATCAAGATCCCGTTGCAGGTACTGCGTGTCGTCTGTTGAGTTTATCTTGCGCCAAATATTTGCATCATCAGCAAAAATAAGCACCGACGACTGAAATAAAGTAAGCAAGTCGTTTATATATATAAAAAAGGCGGTCACAGGACTGATCCTTGTGGGACACCACGGGCAACTTTAATCTACTCGGATACTTCATTTTTGACTCTCACATCTCACGAGATATCATCCATTCTTTAATCCATGCATGCAGTTTACCCTGTACTCCGTAGGTGAATAGTTTCGACGAAAGTATTTCTTGATTCACACGATCGAAAGCTTGTGAGAAATCGATATAAACTACGTCCACGGAGTTGCCGCCATCCAGTAGCTCAGACCAAGATTCTTTTGCTAATAGCAAGTTTGTCAGGCAAGATCGTTTTTATCGGAATCCATGCTGTGCCTCGAAAATTAAATAATTAATCTAAAAGTGATTCCGTAAGGCATCAGCTATTATGGACTCCATTACTTTTGATGGCACTGGTAATAATGCTATCGGAATTATTTGGGGATTCGGGATTAATGGATTATTTTCTCTGTCGCCACCCTTGTAGATGGGACTAGTCAGGGCAGTTTTCCAAGTTTCTGGTACAAAGCTCTGCTCGAACATCATCGTGAATACTTCAGATGTCGGTATTGCCAACTTGGAAGATAGATTTTACAAAAATTTTGGGTGTATATTGTCTATACCGGGTAAGCCTGTTCTCTTCATCGTCATTAATTTTGTTTGAACAACGTTTATGGGAAACTACACCCCTTGAAGGATTGGCTGGCTGCAGTTGTCAGAGTTGAAAGGCTGTCCATGTGTCGACACTTGTTCGATAACTGATGCGAATTGTTGTCGGAAAACGTTAGCGCAATCTTTAAATGACGTCACTCTTCCAGTATCAGAGGCCAGTGGCGGTATTCGCATTTTAACATTCCGAAGGATGTTGGCGTGTTTATACAATGCTTTGGGATTTATAATGAATTTTTCGACTAGACTGACTTGGTAATCTTTTCTTTCTTTTTATGAGAGAGACACACTTATTTCGCAGTAAGGTGTAGTAGCACCAAGTTATCCCAGAGGGATCGTCCAAGTATTTGGAGCAGGCATTGTCACGCTTACACATCCATTTTCGATTACTGCTTCTGATAGGCTTCTTTGGACGCTGTTTGCTGGATATTATTTTCCCTTCGATGATAAGTCAATGATAATACGGAGTTGGCTGTAAAACGTTTCCCAGATTTCCTTAGCTGATTTCAGATCAAGGTAACTCCATCGATTTTCAGTAGAAAGAGCTGGAAGCAAGTCGTAGTTCACAGTTGCATACGTTCGTTGCGTATTTCCTACCGGTTCGTACTGATAAATATAATCAAATATCATGACAACATGATCACTCAATCCGAGTTGAGCTGTTTAGGAAACATATTCTATCATGAGTTCTTCGTTTGTAAGTATGAGGTCCAGGGTAGATGGGGTTTGTTCAGATCGAAATCGCGTTGGTTGTTGTACATGATTGTAAAAAGGGGTTCAAATCATTATTTCTTGAAGAAAGCTTTTGAATGAATCGTCACCAGTCATGTGTGTTGCAAGAGTCGGAATATTAAAAACATCGAGGAGGAGCGAATGTGAATATGTGATCTTCAATGCGAAACGTATTGCATTAGAAAGAACATTGTCAGCGGCAGATGATGAAGGAGGGGGGCGATAAATCAATGCTGAGAGGCACTTACGTTTGGCATGTAAGTCAAAAGAGCAAAACGATGTAACTGGGACATCTAACTCGGGGGAGAGAAGTTGTTGTTGGTGTTGTTGGCCTCCTTCGGTCGATGTCGACCATGAATTTACGTCACAATCGCGTGAATGTTCAAGTTTTGCAGCTTTTCGAATGACTAAACAGTCCGATTCGGGAGCAAAAATCTCTCCCGACTCGGTTGTACTGCGTCAGTTGCACGCCGGCGGCGTTATCTGCGCTCAGCAGCCAAGAGCTGTGTCTGCTCCTCCCCAGCTTGCAGACGATGCTTTACACGGTGACTCCAATGTGAGCGGAGAGAAGTATAGTGCAGTTTATGGTTTCATGTAAGTAGAGGAGGACACCGCCACCGTTTGTTGTTCGATTTTTTCTGTAAATCATCATGTGAGGGATTTTGAGTTCAAAGTAGTGTATAGAATTACACAACCAGGTTTCTGTCACTGCAATCAAATCTCAAGACGCCACGGTCGCACGTGAATACAGTTCAGTGAACTTGCCCATAAAGCCCTGAGCATTGGTGTAACAGCATGATAGAGATTTGATTTTCGTTTCAGATGAAAAGCTCATAGTAGTGGATTCGCCGACCCAGAATAGGTCGGCTGCTCCATGTTTTTTGTCTCAGGTGCATTTGATTGACTTGGTATCGAAGTGATTTCAGGAACAATAGTGTTAGTGCGTTTTATGTCGCATACATCCCAAATGCGAATATCAGGAGGTGCAAATTTTCGACAATGATAACACGCCTCGAGTTTTCTATCCTTCATCTCATCTGTGCGGAATGATACTTTGAGTGGAGGAGGCTGATGCGTTTCTTTTTTCGGTATTAGGTGCATAACATGAGTTGTTAAAATGTCCTTTAAACCTAGGATTTCTTGTAGAAATCTCCATTCCCTGCAATCGTGTTGCAGACGTTTTCTGGATTTGACTTCGTTCGAAACGGGTACACCATGAACTATAACAGCTCTGTGATTTGTAGCCTCTTTTGTTAGTTCCGGATTATTACGACGAATTTGCCGTTCTTCCCACAGAACGTCCTGAAATATTCGCACAGTTGTTTTGTTTACATTTAAATGCGGAGGTTGTGTTATTGGGCATTAACGTTTTACTTGGATTTGACTAACCCAATATATTTTGGGAACTATAACTAAAGTTTTGTCCTTAAAACTCCAATTTTAACCATCAACAAAGATTAGAATAATGTTTGTCTAATATCTTGATTTATACTTTTAGGATGGAATCATTTTCAAGGATGGATATTTTTTAATAGATTTTACAACAGTTTACATACAAGAACATAGGCCTCAATGATGAAGGTAACATCTATTTTTACCAGTTTCAGCGTAAGTCATACAGGTGAGACTGTAGTAGACTGACCAATTACAATAATGTCCCCAAGAATGTTGGAGAAAAGGCACGGGAGATGAAAGGTTTATCGCGGTAGCCAAAAGGGTGCACGAAGGTACATGGTAGTAATCACGGAACACGAATAAACGGAAAGTGTGTTCTCAAGGTCAATTGTTGTGTACAGATCAAGATTCAAGATTCAAGATTCAAGAATTTATGGTATAAAAAAGCTCGTAGCTGTACAACACCACAGGATATTCGTATAAGGACAATAAATATATATACAAAATAAATTGAGTCATTAGGAAGATCGACAGTTTTGTAGTTACAAAAATGTCATGTATTGTCGCTGTATGATGAAAAAAATTATTCGTTTGGAAAAAGATCATGCCATATAAACGGGATGTAGGGTGGAATTACTAAGCATAAATATTTCCAATTTGTTCCTGAAAATCCTTTCACTAGATGTTTGGACAACATCTGACGGTAGGGAATTCCATAAGAAACAAAGGCGCACCGAATAGAAGAACCGACGGGAGTTCCGGTGGGATTGTGGAATATCAAATGCCAATGGGTGAGTACGTGTGACATGGTTTGACCGGAGGTGAAATAGATGCCTCAGCGGGTGCGCCTTTGAGTTCATTATTTTGTACGTTAGGATTAGATCAAATCTAACCCGTCTGCGAAGCAGTGTATCCAAATTAAGATGTTCAAGTCGATTCTCATATGGTAGTTTGCGGAGGCAGCCAACCATTTTGGTTGCTCTGTGATAAATCCTCTCGAGCAGCTTGATGTCCTTTTGTAGCCACGGTGACCAAGCTTGCACTGAGTAATCCATCACCGGGTTAATATACGTATTTATGAGCATGGGGAATGATTCACGGGAAAAATGTCCGAAAATCCGCCGAAGCATACCTAGCATGCGGCTAGCTCGGTTGTACACTGCTTCGCATTGCATGCTATTCTTCCACTTCCACTAATCCATACACCGAGGTCTTTATCTTTGGTTGTCCATTCAAGTTGGTTAGATCCAAGGTTGTATGAGAATGGGAAATCTTTGCCTATTTGCAACATTTTACACTTTCGGAAGTTGAATGGAAGTTTGTTTCGCTCCGACCAGCTGTTCAATACATCCAAATCGCTTTGTAAGCGCGAACAGTCCACGATTAACGTGATTCGCATCCAAACTTTAACATCATCCGCAAAGAGAACCATTTTGGCTGTGACAAGTTTCGGAAGGTCGTTAATGTAGACCAAAAAGAGAAGCGGACCAAGTACCGAACCTTGTGGGACACCGCTGGTGGCTTCGATTTCCCCAGACATCACACCATCGATTCGTACAGTTGCCTTGCGATAAAGAAGGTAACTTCTCAGCCATGTAAGAAGGCACCCATTAATACCAACATCGTGCAGCTTGCTCAGGAGTATAGAATGGTCCACGCGATCAAACGCCTTTGATATGTCCAAGTAACACGCATGCACGCAACCACAATTATCCATTAACGTTCTAAGAAGTTTAAATAAACAGAAACGATTTCTTCAAAAACCGTGCTGTGCAGCGGTCAAAATGTCTTGGTTTTCAAATTGTTCTCTTATGCGTGTAGTCACAATGCGTTCCGGTAATTTAGTGATCACCAGAATTATTTTTATCGGTCTATAGTTTTCTGTATCTTAAAAGGATCACAGAAATGCGGCACCTTCAAAGTATGATTGGGTAATTTTCACTGCGCCACGTGACTTCTGTTCATCTAGTTTACAAAGTTCCCGTCCAAACATGTATTAGACATTTCTAAAGCTGTTGATAGAGTCAATCAACATTAGCTCCTTCAAAAACGGATGCGTCTAGGTATGGTTGTGCATCTACATTTCAGATTGCCAAGCACAAGTTAGAGTACACAGAATGCTATCTCAAATGTTCAAAATAAACAGTGGGGTCGCACAAGGGTCCGTGTTAGGCCCGCTTCCCTTTCTATTATACATAAATGATTTAGCCCCTATCATATCATACAAAATGGTTCTGTTAGCCGAATATATGAAAATTTAGACGCAGATCAGTCCTGCAGATGATTGTGAGAAACTGAAAATGTATTCGGACAACGTGTCAACTTGGGCGGCCATGATATGACATTCAACATACGGAAAAGTAAGATGCTTCACCTCGGCAAGAATGTCCTTTGTACATCTCGATTGGGAACTGTGAGGTTGATGTGGAGCTCGTTGGAAAATGAACTTGGTGTACTGATTAGGGGAAACCAGATAAGCACGGTTCACTGACAGAATACTTATCTACAGGCCAACATATTGTTATATAACTTTCGAAGTAAATTTGGAAGATTCTCGTTACCGATGATAGTGAACGTCTACCTTCGCACTACGATTGATTATACGGCAGAGGTCTGGGCTCCTTGGATGCGAAAACATATTGCTCTCTCTGATAACATATATAACAGATTAACCAAGTTAGTGATTGGTCTTCGCAATTTTCCGTACACCAAAATATTGCCACGTCTGGGTCTATGTGACTTTACCCAAAGGATGATACGACGCGATTTTATTCTGACCTATAGAATTGCATCTACAGAAAGTTATCTTCTAAGCAACTTGCTTGATGTGTGTGATGAGAATGTGACACTCTTACATACCTTATTCCTTTCCGTCCCAATTTCCCGTATTGATTGTCGGCGCCATTTTTTGCCCCACCCCAACATGTGGTCTTCTTTTCCTGCCTAACGCCGTTCAAAGTGAAATTGGACTTACACATGCAAAATAACATCATTCGTGAGCCTTACATTTGATATTCTCTATTCATTTTATACTATTATCATTTTTTTTCATACCGTACGCCTGTGGTGTTGTAAAGTATTAATTTTTTCACCACAAACTCCTGAAACTTGAATCCTTGTAATTTCATTCAACATAAATAAATTTGGCTAATATTTAGTAAAACATGCTGCCCGATACAACTCTTCGAATTAAAGAGAAAGAAATAAAACTTTGCTATTGCATAATGGTATCCTTTTCAAAGTGAGACAATCCATTAGGTATTTGTACAGAGAATACGCCTGCTCTGATTCTTGATTGCTCATTTATAAACTTGTAGAGAAGCTAATAATTTGTTTTCCATTTTTGAAAGCAAGTTTCATTGGAACTGATCGCCATCCACTCTCACAAGATACGTCATCTGATTCCGTATCTTAGAGAACCACTTCAAATTTGCTGCCGTCCTAATATTCCTATGAGTTACCAAAAATGGTCTTATTTCGTTCTACTTTGGATCAAAAACTGGTAGTTGTGGTGGTTTTTGCGTTGCATATAATTTGAGTTTTATTAAATTTTAATTAAATTATAAATCTTTAACAAATATATTGCCAGCAAGTACATATGTTCGGTAATTATGTTTGCATATGTGTTTTCTACAAGAGCAAAACCGATACCAGTTTTGTAGACACGCAATATTCATTAGCTATGTTCACTACGCAAATTTCGGATTGCTATATATTTTTAATGGAGCGAGAATCAACGAAATACCAGCTATTTAACAAAAATAAGCATGACTGAGCTATTTTAGATAAAATATTGAAAAAGGGAATGTTGACAATTTGTGATGCTCGTATATGTGGATTTTAAACAGATGTCTAAGTTAAAAAGGCACAAATAATAGGTATTTGTATTATTATTAAGTAGCCAAATTATTCAAAGAAATTAATGTGCAATCGTTTAGAACAGTTTGGTAATGTTTCACTTATAACACAATCTTCGTCAGTCATAGCTTGGTAGTTTGAACGTGGAACATGACTAAATAGCATAGTAAACTCCAACTCTGTTTGTCCTTACTGCTTCGCTGCCTAAACAGGTTTATGTCACCCTGAGCAACCTTAGAGAGTTACGTCACGTAGACTTGGCCAGGATCAGTGATCGATTTGTCTAATGTGGAGTGCATCTCATCAATCTGATACAAGTGGACACGGCCGAAGTCAGTTTACACTGTAGCTCACAACTGTACTTGTGCAGAACTTTTGAGGTTGAGGGTAAACAACGTTTTGAAAAAATTCTAATCAACTATTGAGTATAAAGTGAATATTAGTTACTTACTTTCGCATAAATGTTGAGCGCCAGATTGCGGAGATCTATGTCGCATCCAGCCTATTGACCATAAGTCAACATGAATTAGCAATTTCGACTACTTCAGCATGTAAGCGCTCGCCATACGTGTAGAAAATTCGACATTGCCATAATCTAAGTTTTGATCTGTATCTAATTGATGATCTGCTAAGACTGATTCACGAATAAAGTGGTTGATAGTCGGTCGCATCTCGAGGTTGTATTTTGACACGCATCGAATGTTCCTCAATTCTGGTGTGAACTTCTCTGGATGTATGTCCCATGTGCATTGTATTCTCTAGATGTTATTCTGACGTTTGATAAATATGTCTTACTCAATGAGTCCGTGGCAGGTCTTCAGGTCCAAAGCATCGTACGTTTTCTACGGGATAGAACAGGCCTGCAGCCACTTCACTTTAATTCAAGATAATTCAAGAATTTTAGTTCTAAAAAGCAAATTATATACATTAACCAATAAGTAAATCAGGTTATGTATAAAATGAAGATGTGGTTTTTTTCAATGTAGAAAGTAATTCAAAGTTTTATTGGTGTCAAAAGCATATTCTTTAAAATAACATCCGATTAAAAATACGGAGAATGCAAAAAACAAAGAAGTTATTTTGTAAATTTGGAAGTCAGATTATGTATTGAGGTGCAAGGTAGGTTTTGGTAAGAATAAACATGTCATGTTCAGCCTTGAACATGTTCAGGCTTGATGTACTGATGAAGTTGGGGGGGCAGAGAGCCCCAGATAAATCAAACTCAGACAGCAAAGAAAAACCTTCTTTAAGTTTATCTAGAGTGTGTAATGGTTAACGTTTTAACCATGAGATTTGCTTCCAATTGCTTCTTGCAGATTACCCAGTTGCTAATGTAGAATTTTGAACATCGGGACCAAATCACTAATGACACAGCGAAACGAAAATTCAAAAAGGTTCATCGTTGCAATACTCGCCTAGTATGGTTTGTTTTGTAGTGCTGTCACCAGTTTTGTAACGCGGCGGTATACACGTTGCAGCAAAGCCATGTCCTTATTTAAAAATGTACGCCATGCTTGAGCAGCGTATAGCAATGTTAGCCGGATATAGGTGCTAATTATCCGTGGCAGTACCTGCCATAACAACAAAAGATCTTTCAGAGCAGTTCTAAGGTTTGGTCTGACTTTTTGTAAAGTACAGAACAATGCTCCAAAGACATCAAGTTGCTGTTAATCCACAAAACCCCGTTTTTTTCCTTTGTAACTCGTAAGTGTTTTTTATAGCCCAGACGCTATGTGAATTTGACCGATTTACCGCCATTTAAAATTTTATACTCTAGGATGTTAAACAGTATGCCCTTACGTAAACACAAGTGCATCGGGAACATTTGTCGAAGTTATTATGTGGTGCGCACGCTAGAGCAAGGTTTTATGTCTTAAGTAAATAAAATGAACTTACTCAAGGATTCAAGGATTACGGTATGTATAAAAATGTGAAAAACATAATAATAAAAAATGAATATAGCATATCAAATGTAAAACTGAAGAATGCTGTGTTTTGCATGTATAATTTGAATTCAAATAATTTAAACATGGCAAAGCAAGGAGAGTCAACAAAAACTTGCGGTAGGGAATTCCAAAGTACGTACGGCGAAAAAATGGCGGCGACAATTAATACTGGAACTTGGGACGTAAAGGGATAAGGTATTTCCACGTGTCGTTTTCTCATATCGGAAACAAGCAAGTATCTTAGTGGATGACTTTCTGTATATAAATGTTTTATAGGTCAGAATAATATCGCGCCGTATCCTCCTTCGGTTGAAGTCACATAGACCCAGACGTGGCAATCTTTCGGTTAACGGAACATTACGAAGACCTATCACTAACTTTGTTGCTCTGTTATAGATTTTATCAAAGAGAGCAATATCTTTTAGCAGCCGAGGAGCCCAGACCTCTACCACATGTTTTTTCCGTAAGCCGATGGTTAATTTTCAGTTTCTTTGGTGAATTTACCAGCAAGAATCTTCCCAATATTCTTCAAAAGATGCCTAAAATTCTTCTGGCCATTCAGTTCATATTCTGGCAGTGAACCGTGCTTTTCAGGTTTCCACTAATCTCTTGTTTTAAAATTTTATGATAGCATTCTGTTTAATCTAACTCGTGCGTGGCGATCTCAGTGGCAGTTGTAGAAACATGAGATGAATGGTTCACATATTCCTAAACGTATCCGTTTTTGAGAAGAAAATGGTGTTTGGCTCTGACAAAAGATTTTGAAATTTATAACTAGCTACGTGAATGCAATAACGTCTTCCAAAACCCTTCGTCGAATCGTCTAACGCTATGAGAATATTCGTTGGACAAAAGCGACAAGATCGAAATCCATGCTGCGCTGACGAAAACAACTTACGCGATTCCAAGCGTGAGACCATTATTACTGACATCATACGTTACATGACATTACCAATAATAGGTAATAATGTGACGGGACGATAATTTGAAGTGTCAGATCGACAGTCGACCAGTTAACCAGAATAATCATGCAAACTTCCTCAGACATCATAGTTAAAGAACACCAAATTGAGCCGGTCTTTTTAGAAATGGGTTTTCTGAGTACTTTCTTGTTGCCGTTAAGTTGAGGAGTCACTGATCCCGGTGAAAATTTACCCGTTTTAGTAACCATCTGCGCGGTTATCTGAGCAAATGTTGGCCAGTTCAAAATAATGGATTTTTTATCGGCTCTTTAGCAGTAAACTCTTAGTCGGGCAACAATGGTACCACTATGGCCATTATTGTCAGTTCATCGAGTTATTGCATACCGGATTCCTGTACGTTTAGTCGCGTCTCAATTTCATTCTCAAAGGTTTTCTCCTCCGAGGATGACGCTGTTGTTTTAAACTTGAAAACCCGGCAAACGTAACGAACAACGGACAATTATCTCCATTAGTAACCGCTACCAAATCCGACGTAAGCGATTTGTCTCATTTTGCATGCTCTTTCAACAAAGAAGCTTAACACGTGACAGAATTCGCCTTAGGACCAACCGCCGTATGGCAAACCGTACACATACAGCCCAATGCGCTTTTTTTCGTATCGGTTTATCTGGTAAGGGGTGTGCACAGCCCTGTTCAGTAGTGTGTCGGACATTCGATGATGCTTATCGTGAGCGCGACAAAAAAGCGGTCTTTACGAATAATAGCAAAATCAGAATTGAATATGACGATACGCTTAGGTACTTGATCACAGATTTTTGAAAATATAACCAGTCGATGGCGAAGAATAAGATCTTTCCGATGAAGTTAATCCCTTTAAGAACTTTGAGGGTATTAAAAGCGTTGCACGCGTAGAGCAGGGAAAATCGGTATCCGGTCACCTAATTGACAGATACTTCATCTTCCGTCACTTAATCGTCAGTCACTTAATCCCCAGTTTGATAACTTCTGGAGAAATCAGAATACGTTTAAATGAATTTATTTAGCAGGAAAGATATGCAATTGATTTTAAGAACTTCAATCTTTCCGTAGTTGAGTATCGCCGAATTGCTCGAGATTCTTGGTGCATACCTCAGCATACTTCTTCTTCTGTTGGATATGAACCCGAGCACTTATTTGAAGAACTGAGGCCGCATGCTGTCGGCAATCCCTTCGCAAACCGTTAGGAAATGTCCACATGGTAGGGTGTTGGCAAGAAAAGAGTGACTGTAATGCATGATGCCAGCCTTCTACAGCATTATTCGTTCAAGCAACATCACTATTTGCGTCTTCATACATATTCCAGGTTTCAGATGGAAATAGAGTTCGTGCAATGATTTCGCTTCTACCTTCAATTCGTCGTCCTCGAGGAAATGTGTGTTCAAAACAAGATAACAGTTAATCCATCCTCTCACTTTGAGGAATAGATTTGTCTAAAATCTCAAATGTGTCGACTATATCATTCCACAGCACAATCTTGAGGCGTAAATCATCGACTGCCTCATTATATGCTTTCATCCCTAGTTCACATATTTTTCGTTGCATGGCATGACATCTCGAGCATTTCAGCGAGACTCAACTACGGAAAGATTGACTGAAGATTAAGTGGCTGGGGATTAAGTGTCAGTAAACCGGGAAAATCACGAGAAATCTGAATTTGCTCTTATTATGGAATACCGTTACGAGAGTTGGATGTCCAGAAAGCTGACTTCGAAGGGACTCCAACAAGGTATAACTTATCCACGTACGTGTAAGTGTAAGAACAGTATATCCTGATAACCTGGAGCCCAAAATAATGCGACCGCAGGGCATGTAAATTCCATTATTCGGAGATATCTAGTTTGCATCTATGAATTACGTACTCGTTTAGCTAATGCTTGTGTCATATTATCATGCAGCCTTATCAGTCAATTGGATAAGATGGAATAATTCCGTCTAAATCCATGCTGTTTTTTTCGAAAGCATCTGATCATCTTCGAAATGTTTCATTGTATCTTCAACAATGAGGCGATCAAGTTATTTGAAAATCACAGTTAACAGAGTAACGGTTTGGTAACTAGAAAAAATCGGAGCGAATATAAATAGTAGACATTATTCCACGTTTCCAATCGGTAGGAAGTACACCATTTGCCATTGTTTGATTGAGCAAATATGTGGTTGGTTTGTGTAGCAAGTGAGCGCATTACTTTAAAATGAGTGGAATTATTCTGTTTTCTCCGGGAGACTTTCCAGTTTTTAGGTTGAATAATGCAAGGTTGACGCGGATGTTCATTACATTTATTTCACTCATGATTAAAATGGTTTGATTTGGCATGTAAATATCATGTTCTCTCAGAATGAATACAAAAATGTGCCGAATGCTTCAGGAGATTCTGAGCCAGTTGTTGTTGGTCCAGCTGACGTGTTCACCTAGGCTACTTCTGGTTCCACCTTAGCTTGGTCGTTTACCATAAGATAGGAGGTTTTGAGGTTCGAGCTCCATCATGTGTGATATCAATTCTAAGAAGTACATGTCTTGGATGTAAATTAGTTCACTTTGTTCCTCATTAGAAGGAATGTTTTCCAGGTCTCTGATGATGGGATTTGATGAGGCTGTCACCAAACAATTTTTTCTACCTCTAACAAGTAGCGTGTTCGGATTTTTAGTTTAAATTCGAGTTTTTTCTTGATTTCTTGAGAACGAATTTTGAGATACATTTGATTGAATTTTTAAGATTGGAAATTACCCATACCTAAAACATATGTACCTGGCTGTTTTCCAGTTGGCAGTTAATAGCATCACACAAAGCCATAATGTTGATTGCTCTGAGTGTTTTACAAGATTAAAGTTTCACGTTTGCCTGAATGACATTTCGTTTGATGGAGAAACATTTTCTGGTGGTTGGCTGTTCCACAAAAATCATACACGAACTGCGTAAATGTTGCGGTGACAGTTTAATCGGGAATGTAGTATTTGAAGAGTCAGGTTGTGACTGCGGGTCAGAAGATTGGAACCAGTTGTAAAAAGGTGTTGGCAGATTTGAATCATTATTAAAGAGGTATCTGAGTGGGTGGGACCTCGTATGGTTTATTCGATATGAAACGTTTTTGTCAGCTCGTATGCCTCAGAGCTCGAGGGTGCACAATCAAAGTCTAGTCAGTCGCTGCTCAAAGGTTACGTTATATATTTCAGTAACCATTTTAGTTGACTTATGATAGATCCTTCCGAGGAGCGAGATGTCTTTATTCATCCACGGTGTCGAAGCTAGTACTGTATAGTCCACAACGGGGTGTATGCAGATATTGAGTACATTTGACATTGAGTGCGCTGGGAAACATAATAAAATTCGTCTGAGTAACCCGAGTACGCTGGATACACACTTGTTTACGGCTTCGCACTGCATACTTCTTCATATTTCCGCACACGCAGATACCAAGATCTTTCTGTGAAATACTTCGCTCAAGCGTGTGACTTAAAAGTATGTATGAGCAAGGGAATGGTTTCGCAAATGGCTAAATTTGGCATGTGCGCAATTTGAGGGGCGTCTAGTATTGCATTGACTACTGGTGCAGCTTGTTTAAGTCTGCTTGTAAAACTAATCAATCCTCAATACAAATGGCCGTCGTCGGTGTGGTATTGTGTAGAGTTGTCACGAAGTGACAAGGTCAAAGTGTAAGTCGTCACCAGATTTAGCCGCGAGTTATCAGTCTCCCGTTAAGAATGTTGATATGAAATTGATTGTGTAATCCTCCGAGTAGTTTCCGATAGTGGTAAACACTGATGGGTAAATGAAACAGCAGAAACACAGAAGCGAACATAATGAAAGAACAAACAGCATAAAATACACTGCTGATGCAAACAAAGAATGACAAAACGTAGATACTTATTTCTTGTATGAGAATATCCGTCGTAGCAAACTTTCAGAAAGATATTCAAAAATCAAACTGTTTGGATGAAAGGAATGAAATTTATATCCAAAAGTGTCGGAGCACAAAATAATCCAACCGCACGTCAGTCCACTTGATGCATTGTTTTGATTCTTCACTGCTGGTTTGAGGAGTATGTACCACAAGTGATGCGAGACACGGAGATCATCACGTCATTTGAGAATAAGTAGTCGACTGCAACCATTACAGAGGAATTTCTTTTCTATATGTTGTAGGCAAAACGTTTGATAAAGTCTTACAGATCAGCCTATATTTTTTAGCTGATTGCGTTAACATCGAATCTCAATGTGGCTTCCGAAATGGAACATCGACCGTAGACATGATCTTTTCCCTAAGACAACTTCAAGAATATTGTCGGGATTTGCGTATACCATTTAACACTGTTTTTCATTGATCCAACAAAGGTATTTGACCACGTTAGCTGCAAGGTTCTTTTCAACATGTTTGACCTTATAGGCTATTGCTTCAAACAGCTATCTGTCAAACTGGATTTTGACGTGAACACATAATCCGAGTTGGCTTTCTTAAGCAAAGTTATCAATGTCATGTTCATTGCTTGTCAAAACAAGATGTAAATATGTAGGTTAATTCAGTCCGCGGTATCGAGTATTACATGGTTATAAACAGGAATATCGTCCAACAATTCATTGTATGTGCGTTCGATGGGAGTGTTCTGTGTGAATGGTACTGCTCTGCAGATTTGGTAAATTGAAGTTACCCATAATTATAAATCCGCAAGCGAATCAAGAAATAACAATACGAATTCAGTCAACTAGGCCGGATTATAAATTCCCACTGCATACTGTGTGCAAAATACTACTCGCAAAACACAATTTTCGCCATTATCTAATTGCAGTGAGCACCAGAGTGAATCCCGTAATACAATATCTGCATCCGTACACTCACTGCACCAACATGGTCATGGCGAATAAGTGGCAGGTAAGTGCCGGGTAAATCTGGTTCATTGTTTGTATTGTAAGCTTGTAGCCATGTTTACGTTAAGGCGATGATGTCCATTGAATATTTCAGAAAAGCAGCTCACTGAATTTGCTGCCCAGAAATTGTGTTTGAGTAGAGAGAGTTTATAGTACTTTTCGTCAACCAGGATAGGGTGTGGAAAAGTTGGCTTGTGAAGTGCAGATTGCCTGTTACGCTGACTCCTCTCGAGTAATTCAAACTAATTCAAAGTTTTAATGGTCCAAAAAGCACATACTTTACAGTAACCACAGATTAAAAATATAGGGAATTCATAAAAACAACGCAAATGTTTTATACATATGGAAAGTCAACACGTGTATTCAGGTGCAAGGTTGGGTTTGGTCAACATATAATTGTCAAGTCAAGCCTTGAACATGTTCAGGCTTGTTGCGCAAATGATTTGTGGGGGCAGGGAGTTCCATAGAAAACAGACTCTGACAGCAAAGAAAAACCTTCGACAATTTGATCTGGAGTGTGGAATAATTAACTTGTATCCATGCGATCTGCTACCACGTGCTTCTTGCCGATGAAACAGGTGTTCAAGTGGGTGATCCACTGTATGCAGAATTTTGAAAAGCAGGATCAAGTCACCCCTGAGACGACGGTACGAAAAGTCAAAGAGGTTTATCGTTGCAATCCGCTCCTCGTATGGCCTGTTGTATAGCCCGGTCACCAGTTTTGTAGAGCGGTGGTATACCCGTTGCAACAAGGTCATGGCCTTTTGTAACCATGGGGACCATGCTTGAACAGCATACTCCATTGTTGGTCTGATATAGGTGTTAATCATACGTGGGAGTATCTGCTCTAAAAACGACCGAAGATCCTTCTGAGCAGTGCTAAGATTTGGCAGGACTTTTTGTATACAACAGAACAGTGCCGTGAAGACTTCAGGTTACTGCTAATCCACACGCTCAGGTCTTTCTCTTCAGTTACCCATGAAAGTTGCTGAGATCCCAGAGAGTATGTGAATTCGAATGATTTACCAACGTTCAACATTTTACATTTTTGGATGTTGAATGATAAGCAGTTCCGCAAGGACCATTCATGAAGTGCTTCGAGATCTTTTTTGGAGAATTTGGCAATCTTCTATGGTGCGTATGCTAGTCCAGACTTTGATGTCATCCGCAAATAAAATGATTTTGGTCGTACCAGCTTCATCCCACTGTGGCATACAAGCGCTCCTTGATTAAGTAAATGTGTTCTGACACATGTGATTGAACAGGTTGTTCTTACCAACCTTATCCAAATGTGGCATACATGCGCAAATTGTTTCACATTCTTCCTCTGTTTCAAGCGCATGAGGATCATAATCCTGATGAGTGTAAACAGTACGAACCCGGTCCCATGGTCCGTGTGTGATGGATCATCTTGATCAGTGCGTTTAAATAGGTCAACCAAAAGTACAAAGGAGAGAAGAAAATTCGATACGACTGGGGTTGGTTTGTGTATTATTTTGTGGAGTTAACGGAAAGTGACGAGTTATAAGAATATTTTGTCACCCAATTTAGCCGCAAATTTGTCAGTCTCACGTTGAATATATTGATGTGAATTTGATTTCACGTTGCGTATTTCTCCAAGTTGTTCCCGAACCAGACATTAAGGTAACGATTTGTTCAACTTTTATAATTATATCCTTGGTATTGTTGAGCATGTTGCTTTTTCCAACATAAATCATGAATCCTGAATATATGAAGGACAAAAATATCAACTCATTAGATTTGGCAGCGTTAAGCAACACCGGATGTTTTGGTGTGTATTCATCGACAATCCGACAATCGGACTGTTTAGTTATTCAAAAAGCTGCAAAACATGAAATTCATGCGATGTGATGTACATTCATGGTCGACATCGACCGACGGAGGCCAATAACAACATCGACAATCAAAGTATAACCACAACAGATTCTCTGTCTGCTTACTTCGCGCAAGGCCTTCCAAGTGAAACTAATTAGAGCGACACTCCGAATAAAAAATGGGACGCTCAAATCCTTTGGATGTGTAGGCCTTCGTTTAAATGTTTAAAAACACGATTTTCGTTGCACCGTCGCATAGTTTCTTGTTATTTGAGTTGGGACTCGCATTTTTGACGTTGTAAATTCTGGTGTCTTGCAACCTACTTGGTTGCACGATGATAAATCATGGCAACACGTAAAAGTTTTAAATAATATTATAACCCAATATCAATCCCAACAAATTTCTTGAATGTATAAAACCAGGTGATTGATGTTTATGTCTAATTTAGGACTTTTTAGGTTGCTCTGTCTTTCCTCTCTAAAAACCTAATGGAAAAAGTCACCATTCCCAGTGGATCCACGGATTGCATTGTCTCCATCCCTATTGGTTCAAACGTTAAAAAAGGCCGATTGTTAAAAACTTGATCAAAACCTCGTCTGCGGTTTCCTGGGTAATGTGATTTTGCAGTCATTTGCGTTTCATAAACTTGATGATAACATCATAACATATTGAAAGCAGTTGCATCGTCAGTCGTTAGGAAATTGATGTTGGGTATGCTGTGCCCAATGCCCTTGTAGTTGTCGGATATATATATTCTTAATCTGCATTACAACAATTGAATCGTAAGCTCCAATGGTATCGTCTATTTATAACAACCAACACTACCACCACCACAAATCTTGTTGCTTTGTTCCTGAAGCTGTATAAGACATCGGCACTTTTGTGACACCGAGAAAGATTATACTTCTGGAAGTAAAATTGCCCCGACCAGCGGATTGACCATTCTTTATCCATCACTGTATGTCGGCTTGGACTCGGCAGGTCAAACTTGGACAAACTTTCAAAATATAGGTGTAGAAAATTACTTGTTCCATGTCGTAATTATTTCGCATTCACACTAGAAATGTACAACTGTTCGAGGTGTGAGCCGCATCTTGCAAATGTTATCGCTTTATGACAGAGGGCACTATAGATTTCATGAAGACAAATGTTTGCAAAGTTTCGTCAAATCGCTAAATTGCGATCGGTCCAACGGCGGACGGTAGCCATGCCTTAAGGCGTGGAACTACAATGTTGATTGTCGTGCGTGAGAGTCCTAACCCGAAACCAAGTAAATACACTGCTGACGAGCTCCAGAGTAAAACTCGAGTTCACTGCTTCCATTATGGATCGTAGTGATAAATTTTGTGAATATGTTGATGTACTTAACACTGATGAGAATTCACGCACACAAACAACTTATTCTCCAAAACATGCTTAACCAACAATACTCATTCATCACAATTGGTGTTAGGTTAAATTGTATCTGATGGGAAGACATGAAATGGCCGTAAGGCGAGAGACTACAATTGGGATGGTCGATTTTCGAGACCCATCCGAAACTGCTTATGAGCTTCCATCATGGACTGTCGAGATAAAAATTGTGAATATTTCGATGAACTTGGCACTGATGAGTTGGCCATGTTCACATCAGAATTTGACGAATATTTGAGAGCTGACCCTGGTTTTGCCCCCAAATCGTAATGAATTATCGATTTATTATATATATACCCATTTTTCGACTCCGTGGTTATTGTAAATTTGGTTGCCTTTTCTACCGTAGATCTTAAAACTTGAATATTAATACCTCATATCGTGTGCTTGTCTTGCTAAAAAAATATATATCAACATTGATGCGTAAGCAGGGGATTCATTTGGAGCGATATCGAGCTTCTTTAAGTTTCTGTTGACGAGGGTATTTTGGGCTTCTCAGAATGAGCAGCTATACGGCTCGGCATAGGTAATCGAATTAAAGATTGGCTTATTACACTCACGAACACGTAGCATTTATTTCTAATGAATTCACGAAATATGCAACAAAAGTTTTTTTCTTTATTAAGTTTCACACCAAACG
The DNA here is from genome assembly GCA_013407085.1 of Atriophallophorus winterbourni. Lineage (NCBI taxonomy): Eukaryota > Metazoa > Platyhelminthes > Trematoda > Plagiorchiida > Microphallidae > Atriophallophorus > Atriophallophorus winterbourni. The sequence goes on along the minus strand of JACCGJ010025638.1, from coordinate 147,674 downwards.
GGTTAATTTGTAATTATGCGGTTAGACAAGGCTAGCATCGCTAATTTAAAATGAACAATTATTTAACCACAACATAGCACAGTATCAAAGCACGCGGTGTCTTGTTTTGTTACTCTCATGAATCATGTATTAATGTGATAAGATTTGTGTTAGTACAGCTTTTTGAGTCGTGAAATTATTTCTAGTGAACATCAGTCGCCATTGATAAAAGTGTTGGTTAAAATTTCCCAACGCGCCTTCGCTAACTAATCGTATAATTACGCAATGGAGACCTGTATGAGGTAAGAAGTGTCTGAGAACATTAACATTGTTAATAAATTTCATGGCATTGACGCAACAAGTGGTTCCTTGTTGTCAACAGTCTTAAAACTAGATAGAGCGACATCTGGCTCCTTAAAGCTCACTTCAGTTGGTTTCGCTCTGAGCAAGAATATGACCTTGGCATGTGAACCACCTTTAGCTGTTTTCACTATTCGAACATGCGTGTGTGCCAGTGGTAAAACAAACGTTCAATTTTGACAAACAGATGTGTGCTACAAAATTCATCGACAAACAAATCCGAATAATGCTTCTACGAGTATAATACTCTGTGGGTTTTCAATATACACCGAAATAGAACCGAACGCTAATAATTCCCTTCAGTCATAAATCTGCATAGAAAACATGTAAATTCCGGAATTCAATCATATATGACGTGATCGTCAAACTTACGTGCAGGGGACGTGAACGCCTCTAATTGGTTGAAAATTAATCTATTATTATCGTTAATGACTACTGCTACTTGATTCGGGTGTTTTCATGTGTGGTCGTATTATCTCTGACAAATACTTAGGGATCACGGCAAGCGTTCAATCTCGACAAGAGTTTTTATGTTGATGCGAAATACGTGGAGCATGTATAAAGATAATAGGGTATCAAATCTTCATAAAAATTTTTCGTGTGTTTAAACGGCAATGTAATTTTATTTGAGGTTGCTGGAAATAACACCAGTAGCCACTAGATTTGGTGCACAAATTTTCTTCAGGTAGGCATTATTTCTTTGAATGTGGGCTGCGGTTCGTTTAGAACACAATGTAACCAACGCGGCCATTGTGGAACCTATTAACTCGGTGAAAATAGCACTGAAGCTCTCAATTTTTAAATAAATCACGATCAAACAAGCTACAGATACTCAATCGGGATCAAATTTGAACGCTCATGTACAGTGCTTTTCGGGAGTTGCATTCCATATATTGCAATATAGTTTCACATGACAGTGTATATGATACAAAATTGGACAAACAACTCTTGGATGCTGTTCATATTCAAATGTGAACATAGTACATTTAAACTGTCTCTCGTCGTTCATCAATGCGCACTTGAAAAATCAAAATAATAAGAATTTTACTTTTTAATCTTTAGATAAAAAGTCAGACAATATGGTCATCTAAAAGTTCTTTATCATTTGATGTGTTATCGATATAAAGTAATTCAGATCCACCAATATCACGTGTTCGATCTGAAAGGTACCATCCAGTTTTTGGTTGAAAGTCATTCTCCTGGGGTTTGTATATATTTGGTACAGCATTGAGCGTTTCGTTCTCCTTGGATTGTGTGCAACATATCTTTGCAAATTGGTTTGAACCTGAATACGGGTGAGTGGATCCAGTGTCGCTCACGCATTGTAAAATTAAATCTGAGTGGATTCGATGGAGCATAGGAAGAGAATCAGCCTGACCTCGTCCTCTAACGCGGGCTAAATTGTAGGGAGATTTTGAGAATCGTGTAGACGGGTATTTAACCATTTCCACCTGCCCTAGATTTTCATTTGATTGCTGAAGTGATATTTTAGTTATAGGCGCTTGAGGGGCCGTTGGCACGACGCTTTTTCGTACGATTTTACCTTCGAAATCCATGGAGATTTTGTTGATATTTTCATTACCAATGTTTCTCGTCACACTTAAACATTCACTATCTAGAATAGAATATGATTCACAGTTCTTTTCAAATACATTTTCAAACATATGGCGTCGTTTCTGATAGCATATCCAAAGCTCCCCAACCAAATCACTGGCAACTAGTTCACCATAGTTTTGTGCAATTAGTCGAATAATAAATACGCCATCAGACCCTAAATAGTTTTCTACAAACGGTTCCACTTGTTTCAAATTATGACTGTGTTGATGGATGTTCAGCAAATTGTATCTGACGTAATTCACGCGACACGAGTGAGATCCAATTCGAGAAATCCAGCTCAATAAGTCGATGAATGTCGCTAGTGCAACGAAGAAAAACCACAACCACAAGAATATGTAGATTTTCTCCAGGAACATGTTTATTGGCAATACGCATTGCAAAGTATAACTGAAAAATAAATATACAGTTATTGAGTTAATTTACTAAATCAATTTAAAATTAATTTAAATCGACTATGTAGCGCATAAAACAAAACTATACTGTGAATAAATGAAAAATCACTCACTAATGACTCTGGGCTAATTTTCTCGCTTCGAAATCGCAAAATGTCACGCGTGGGAAATGCCCAGATTCTTCCCATTGTCTTCCTTTCGACAAATCATACAAAACTCGGATGCCGTAGAAATTGTATTGGACACCCGTGTAGTATTCGAGTAAAAATATTTGTCCAATCGCGTTTATTAAATAAAGTATTTTCACCAGTATATGTAGCCTAACCAGAAACTTGTTTTTGTTTCCAAAAAAATGCCTTGCGAGTCGGGGTTGGCGAATAATTTGATCGCGAATTTCGTCTGGTGAAGTACCTGGTTTATCGGAATGAACATGAGAAGTTCGATCACTGCTTCTGGAGAATCTTTCTGCGCATGGATAGCAAGTAAATATACATTTGTAAGATAATTTGTCAAAGCGATTCGTTTTAACTCTTTTTGAAGGGAATAAAGATGGAATATCGACAGGATGTCCCAGGTCATGATTAGATGCGCGTTCTTGTACAGATCCGTCGTTTATTTTTGAATGGCACATTGAATCCGCTGTATTTTTAGATGAAGCGCTCTCACGAGGTATAAATAAATTTTTATAAACATCAACAAATTGATGCTCCCTCCTACGAGTCAAACACATATTGATATATCTTGCCAACAATCGGATGGATTCCGTGGGTGTGCAACTGGACGTGTAAGCAGACTGCATTTTAGACTGGTAATCAGTTGGTAGCTCACTTGGGGCCGAAGATGCAGCTTCAGATGCTAGTTGCATCACACGACGTAGCTAGATGAAAAATGATTCAATTTTTAATATTCAGTATTCGAGATTTATGATAAAAAGCCAATACTATAAGATATACGTATAAAAGTAAACAAATCATAGTTTCATGTCTGCGTATATGTGGTTTAAAAGTGTAGTAAAAGTAATTTTATGCATGAAATAATGTAGGGAAATGCCGATCCAAAATATACGTTGAGATAAATTTGTTTTTCCACGTGTTCGTGTGTGTAAAACGGAACCACTAATTTAGGGGGATGTAAGCACCACATCAACTTGGGAACCACTAAGTGTTTTCAGCAAACTGGGGGCAACAAAGTATTATTCAAAATAAACGGTCGTAACGTTATTTGAAGTTATTCGGTGAGGACACAAACTCTGGGGGTAAACTGTTCCATAGAAGGCATACAAAGAAACCCGTGGCTATTTAATTTTGATTGTGGTATTTGAAGGGTCAGATTGCGACTTCGAATGGGGAGACTGTAGTAAATTTTAAATTATTCAAAATTTAAAATTGTACAGCTTAATCAAAGATAATTTAGAACGGTTCGTGTGATGGAACCGAGGAATTCTTCAGCATTTACTTCACGAATTGACTAAAACTGGAAAGTATAATAACATAATGTTGATACAAGATTTAAGAATTCTTCATGCACGAAAATTCATCCATCAAAAATAAAATTGAATATTGAAACAATATTTGTGACGATCGGGGAATTATGTTCATGAAAAGGAAAGTTTTTAATTAATCGCATAGATCATTTTATTGGCAATATTTCGCTTCTGACACAGAAGCTTCGACAGACCGAGGGTGTCAGTTTGAACAGCGTTTAGGTTCAAATTGCATTCACCTGACCAATCCTAAGCTCTTTAAGAAATGCACAGGTCACGACGGACGCTGCTAAGTTAGACAAGTCATGGATAGGTCAACTATATGAACCGTGTCCAGCACTTGTTTAGCTTGGGCGAATCTTATCGGTGATTGATATTCACAAGAATTGCGTAGATGTTTACCGATTCGTTTTTGTGTTAGTTTAACCTAGTACTAAGATCTCTGAATGTTTTCCAGACATATTCTCCGGAACCACACTAGTGTTGATTTTGTATACGCATTTCTTCGTGCAGCCTGGAATTACTTAATCATTGATATGCGTTAAAAAGGATGAAAACGTTGTCCTCCTTTAGTACGTTTTTACCATACCTGTACGATTAAAAATTTTACTAATACCCTCTGACTTGTCTTCAACCTCAGCTATGTTATTTTACCAGTTTTAATTGGCGTTTAATTTGGCTATTAGGGTACCCATGATCAGCAAGCTGAAAAATAATTTCTTGATGGGCTCGATTTTAATTGGCAGCATTGCTGCACAAGTGTTCAACATTGTAGAACAGCGATTTCACAACCTAATTCAATACCGCTAACAGTTGCGGATATGAGTACATCAAGACCGCATCTATGAGGATAGACCCTATTTCTTTCCTTATCGTTATCCTTAAACTCGAGACATTACAAAAATGGAATTTACTAATAAACTGCTCTAACTGATTCATCACAAACATACTTTTTCTTGAATACAACCGTTACAAATATCCAAAAGGCTTAAACACTGAATTACAGAGTGATTCCATGTCAAGCGGTCATGGTGCATATAATTAAACAATACAGCGTTGTAGGTTAAAGTGTAGGAATATGAATAGAATTTACAGAAAATTGGAGCATATTCATAATATCTACATGTTTTTCATTTAGTTCCAACATCATGTGCTTGGGGATAAGGAATTCTAATAGTGTCAATAATTTTGATACTTTAATATGTTGTTGTTATATATTTTCATGTGTGTCAAGCGTTTTTAAAGTAAGATCAAATCAGATTATTAGACCGACATCAAATTCGGAAAAGATAATTCAAAAATTAGAATCGATTGATTAACATGAGATGCAATAAAGTATAGTGACTCAAACAGTCAAGAGGATACCAGCCTAAAACGTACATTCTACATTGTTGTTATTCAATCATTCACTTTGAAAAAAACGGGAAAACTCCTTCCTGATTTTTATCAGAATTGAACGTTTCAAATTCGCGTGTTCATCATTGAAAAATGCTTGGAACATTTCCACGATATCCTGTTGAACAACCATTATCTAAACGACTGGATTTCGGGTGAATGAGATAACAGCACAGGCGAGATCATACAGATCATTACGCAATCCTGTTCCAATCTTTGTCCACCTTGTATGTTACGCTCACCCAAAGTAACAGCATGTTCATTCAGGATTTCGACCAAAAGTTCTAACACCGTCTCACGATCAAGAAAGTTTTTAATCGGCTACAATTCTGGCGAGCTCTGATTTTGTCCTAAGGGTTACGGACAAAACCATATCATTTATTAAAATCGAAAGTTAACAGTGAGCAAATTTTGTCCGGCACGTCGCAATCGCAACATAACGTTAGTATAGATTCATGTTTAATATATCCTATTTATAAGATAAATTTTACGGGCCAACGGAGGACTTTTTTAATTACCGTTCATCTACTGACATTAGTATTTTCTTCTCACGCAAACATTATTATAGCAGTATCCCAGCTTTTACTTACGCAATATTTAACTGGCAAGTACTATCCTACATCAAAATCAAGCAAAAGAATATAGACACTCAACATTAAAGCGAATTCGTGTTTAGCTTTGCTAACATGCCATTAAACTTCAATACAGGAAATTTATATAGAGCATACGGCTTCCGATTGCATAAAATTTACAAGTGATAACATGCTCAATAAATATGCTTCGTTTTATGATGCATTATTCTTCAGACCGATTCGTATAACACAATGTTGATGCGATCTGAAAAGCTAGCAAGATTTCAGTGAATTCATAACGAGCTCACCAATATTATCGACCTCGAAGATCAACACTTAAATCTGAAAGTTTACTCCTCGATGTCTGGTACTCTCTCTTCTAAAATCCCGTACTAGTCTTAGTTGAGCAGAATTGGCGATTACAATAACCCTGCACATTTAATTTCAGGTTAGTATGTTTGAAAGAATTATTTGGTGGTTCTCTTTTTCGTTTTCAATACTTTGTATAAAGCTACCTCATTTTTGCTAACCCGTTTACAATTGTCATTTGGCTGTGTATATATTTTAACTGTTCATATATAAGGCATTTTGAGTTAATAATGTGGCAATATTACATTAAACTCTACGTAACCAATATATTCTGGTGCTCAAATTCCCTTCAGTTATACGTGATTACACAGCAGATATTTTAAGTAAACTCGTAGAATATGTGCAGGTACAGCGGTGTTGGAGTTATAGTGATGGATATTGACCACACAATAACTCCCAAGTGATGGTATTAATAAATATTAAATCATTTATTAGCAGAATCTTTTGAATGAAATTGCCTACAATCAGTTTAATTTCCAGTACAAAAATATATTTAACGATTTGAAATGATTGACTATCTCTTCTACCTACGTTAAAACCTGACCGAGGGGTCAGCAATCGCCAAGCCAAGCAAGGCATACAACACATAAGCGATTGCAAAGCTAATAAAATTGGAGCCCATTGATAATAGTTGATGAACCGTCCCGATGCAGGTTGCTCGGCAGGGTCAATTTTTCGAACTGACTGACGTCTTGTTGGAGATGCGGAGCGTATGTCCATTGGTATCAGGTATGCACCGACAGGGTAGACGTCATTTTCCGCAGGTATCATTACAGGAAGCGGGGCAGTGCCGAAATTCAGAAAATAAGTGCTTGCAACCCAGCAGTAGTTCTCGGCGTATTCTTCCCAACTTCGAGTGAATTCCTGTGGTGTCCAACATTGTATAGGCTTGCCTGTGAAAAAACATCAATTTTATAAGTAGGCATTCAACCACAGATGAAAATGTGCAAAAACCAGAATCGAAAAATTATTTACGACAGACAAGCACCATATTTAGATGATAAATTCATATCACCTCCACAGTTTTGTATGAATCTGTGGAAACCACGTGATTATTGACCTCAACAACAATAAAAATTATGATTATCCTCAGATTTTAACGGGTTTACCAAGATCACAGATGGTTTTTATTGTCATATATTTATTGATGTATACACAAAAATTGTAATCTCTAGGAATGAAACTTTGAATAATTTTATTATGTTGGAATAATCATTGTTATATTTGTATTATTTAATATCGAATTAGACAATCAAACCTGGTGTAGGAAATTTAAGATGCAATATGTACGTCTAACTAACTACGGTCAAATTTTAAGATTGTGTTACATTGTTTTAATGTTCAACTTGAATAATGTCCCTTGAATAAGCTACACTAATTTCTGCAGAATATTTTCCAAGCATACATGGCAGGTTACATGAAACTCATTACATTTCCATTATTTAAAACAGTCGTTGCAGTTGCAGCAAACTGGGTTCACAAAGCTTTGCTAAATTAAAGTTGATGCAAGAGCTAATTGGGCTTCGGGAGAGATAGAAACCTAGTGGATATACCAACTTGAAGCAAGGTCGCAATATCAGCTTCCAAAAAACATTTATCCGGAACACTGTGGGTTGCAATATGAACGTTATCGCACATGAAATATCATCTTTCTTAATGTTATCAACCGATCAAAGAGATATTCAATTATTAACAGCGATCTTCAGATAATACATTTAAGAATCGAGTGTTTGAAATGATGCTGCAATATTTTATGTTATAATGTTACCATAAAAGTGGTAAGTAAGTAAGTAAGTAAGTCACGTGAAGCAACGAAAATGTACATTTGCATGCATTTCCATCACATGCAAACACACCAAGACCGGTTTCTTGCTGTTTGCACTATTCATTATGCATGTGATTGAAAAGTTTGTTCGTACCAGCCTAATCCAACAGTGGCATACAATCGTTATTTGTTCATGTAAATGTAATATATGGAATAAAAAACACGTATAACGGACATACTCAATAACATTTAGCTGTGACGATGTCGCAAGCATCATCCATGTTTCACCAATCCGGTGGTGGAGTCCATCTGGTTGTCCATCAGGTGGAGACATAAGATTACGTTCATTGATAACGGCAAACCGCCAGAAACCGGTAGTGGTTTGTAAGTTCGAAAGATGTGAGCAACACATTAGTTTGGTTATCCATAAGCGCCTTGAGTGCTTGACCAAGAATCACTAAGTGATTCTGCGTTTGAACATCGTAGTTCGTTGTACGAATCAAATGTAACAGTGGCATTCAAGTATAACTTTGTTTAATATGGTACTTTTCCAAAAATATTCCTTGCGTATTTGGAGGCCAGCTCAGCCAGCATGACGTGAAATGCAATTTTTATATCATGTCAAATTTTGTCGCAACAAACCAGTGTGGCAATCACGATTGAGCGGAGACACTCTAGATGTCACAACCGTACACGGATTTCTCATTTTAACAATTACGTAATGAATAACCACCATTAAAAATTGGCTCCGTGTTATTCGGACAGCTCAAGAGCCAATTACCGGTGTATTTGACCATGGTTCCTGTCGGACGTATATTAATTATGATTGAGCATAAGTTTATTAAATCGAATCGAAAGTTCGCTTTCAAATCCTCATTTCTAATTTTTTTACACAAACTCGGTCTGTATCGCAAACCAGTTACTTGGGTTGGGTGAGAAATGAATCAGCGGTAAATTGGTAAAAATAGTATATGTGAAAACCCATTGTATATATCCAATTTAGAACTTCAAGAAAATTTTAGTTTATTTGCGTTTCAAATATTTCTTTTTGTTTCAAATAAGCAATTCATTGAAACAATGCAAACGTTACTGTGAAATCATAAAACACAATCGTTTCACATACAATATGACCAAAGTTCGTTTAATTCGTAACTATACTTTGAAAACGGGCATCGATGGAGTTAATTACTGCGTTTCAATAAATCAAGAAAGATGTCTAGGACTTAAGCTAACTGAGCATTGCCACTAATGTCAGAAAACGTGATGGCTGATCGTGGCAATTGGCCAATAGTATCACAAAATTTTTTAATAATTGCTCAAGATTGGGTTTGATCAGAGTCTGGCCAGAATTTATTATTATATATTTTATATTTCGGTTCCCCGCGGAAGTACTCCATGGGCACTAGCCCAGTCAATCGTAAATGGATCAAATTGAAACTTCACCGAAATAAATTTCGAAACTCGTTTGAATTGTCAATAACGTTACTACGGTTATTAAATAGCTGAAAGAAGATTAAAGAACTTTGTACTGAATGGTTTGGGATTTCATAGGCATGCATGTGTCCCGATAAAGCCAAATGCTTAGTAATTATGATTTTAAGTATACTCATTTCTTATTCAAGTAGATAACATATTATTTTTTCACAGATATATCAGATATGAGCATTGATTTCATAGTAATTAGATGCATGATAAAAGTCTTGGTACCTAGAGGTTTTTTTTCAGCTTACAAATCTTAATGTGAAGATTTTCCTTTTATGTGCAATTACCACCGAATGCTCGAAGTGTAAAATATTTACTATCTAGTAGCGCATTTGAAAATTCAAACGACTATGAAATAGCGTTCATCATTTTATTTATACTTATACTAACTGAAATAACCAACATAAGCCACAGAAACATCGTGAAAATATCTGTGTTGTTCACTTTCGCTGAAATTTTGAACTGTTTTTTAATATTCAGAAAGCAAATGGTAGCCAAAAATCAATCAAGGAAAATTAGGAAGAAATTCAGACTGTCATTGTGTTGCTTTATCTATAAATGAATTCCAAACCAATGGCTTATATTAATATACATTATGCTTTTGTTCACTAGAAGGCGGTAGGTGACTTACCGGCATACTGGCGGATGCCAATCACACCAATGAATATAAAAAGCAGTATCCCCGTGTATTGGTAATTTAAGCGATCGACAAAATCATCGTCATAACGTAAATGTCTGGATGTTAACCGAGCGAATTTCGATAGCCTCCATGCGTAATCGGCATCCATTTTCTACTAGGGAATATCAACCGGGTTTGCGTAATTTTTACATTATATGTATACCTCCCATCCCCCAAAATCGGAACAGGATATTCTGTATCAATAAAGTTATTGCTACCTGCCATACACCGAAATTATGTGCGCCAATAAACGCCTGCACAGGCATACCCATGTTCATATTTGAACCAATGGAATAACCGAAGATTATCCCTATTCACGCGAGAGGTAAAACTTATTTACTATGAAGAAAATAGGCATAATTTATAATTTAGATCGTGTATTCTTTATCGCATTACTGAGCTTTCCTTCTAAGCTAAACGTTAGTAAAAATGGGTTAGTATAAAAATTGGTTCAACCTTCGAATAAATCGGTTATCATGAAAAAGCTTTCAGATTTACTAAGGCAGTTAATAAAGAAATAAGTCGAATTCACGGGTCGCGTATAGTTAAACAAATGATGTTACACTATTTCATGAAATTCCTATTTATGCAAAAACTAACCAAAGATAAATATTGTTTCAATTAAATGTTTTTAAGTATGTATAAATCTCAGTAGTGTGAGTGGTAACTTTAGTTTGTTCAAATCCATTCAAACAAACGAAATGGGTTACCTGAATTTCGTATTCATGTTTGCAATAAAATCACCTTATAGGTTTGCAGCAACATCAAAAGTTGGTATGTCCAAAGGCTAGTCAGATTAATTCACCTCGTTGGAATCTAGTAACATTTGAATAACAGTTACCAGCATTTAATAGTAACTGGATAATCAACCAATGTTGGGCTTAAACCACGTTACACATGTTACCATAATCGGCAATTATTAAGTTAGCAATATGAACTCTTGTATTGACCGGATGTCTGCGCTGCTTAACACTTTAACTGCGTCGTGCGCCATATGTGGTACACGCAATGATGTCCCAAACTGCGACGTGCACCATATATGGTAGACGCATTATCGTGACGCTATATGGCGCACGATGCTCCCAAAGATAGCAGTTTCTGTTCCACGCAACGTGTACCATTTGAGGCTCACTGTTTTTATGTCAGAATCTTAAAGAACTCACTCGTAGCAAAGCGGCGCACAGCCTCCCACCTCGCTGTCTTCTCTGGCACTGAAGTTAAACGGGTTTCAACACGTCGCATCACGGGAATACAGGCTATTTTAGCAGTCGCAGTCAAAGGGTTAAACAATTATATGTGTGATTATGACAATACAATTCACACGCTCTGTGGGGTTGTTTTGACAAAAACGCACTTCCATTCTCATCATTCAGTAGCCGATTTCTTATCTTGATTACGTGATGATTCCAGGCATTATAACGGTCATTTGTTAAAGCTTTATGAATGTCTGCGCATACTTTAGAATGTTAGAAACTTAATTGTTGCTGGCAATCGCTTATCAAAATTTTGTGTCATGTTTCATAGTGCAAATTGAATGTGGATTCATGTGAAATGTCATGGGTTGTAAAAACGTTATTTGCCTAATGTTTAACATCTCAACAAACATGACAATAACGTAGCCCAAGTTAGCTCAAATTAAATTTGCGCAAATGTATCAGGACGTGTTAATACTATTCGATCAACTCCATTATCTACATGTTTTCCTGTGTTATCAGTCTTTTTTAATCAAGATTTGAAGTAACGTGATACTCCGATGAGAATAGAATAATTAAATTTCGTTTAAAAATCATAATGGAGTGACAAGGATGAAATTTCCCTATAAGTATTAACGTATGGATATATATATATAAAGAACTTTGTACTGAATGGTTTGAGATTTCATAGGCATATATATATAATGCTGAATTCCGAGATAGAATATTGAAAATTTCTCAGATATCTTTATTTGATTTTGGCGTATTCCTGGAAACAAAGTCACGGCATAATGACACCAATCACCTGCACATCTGTAGCACAGGTGGAAGAAAGGCGGAAAATCAAAGTTTTTCCTTCGACCTCACATAAGCATAGAATTTAAAGTGACATAGATAGTGAGCATCGCATGCCAAAATGCTTGAACATCGTATAAGAATTTTGAGTGGATTAATATCAATCAGGTATTCTCGTAGAAGCATAAGTGAGTTCTTTATTTTCTTTCTTTCCCATAGGTACGTTCCCACAATCTAGTTTCTTAGATTAATTCAAAATAATTTCGTTTAATGAAATTAGCGCTGCAAACTTTCTAGCGCGTTAGTGGTAACCAACGTTTATACCAGGTTTTTATCATGAAATTAAATCGATTACATTTCATTACATTCTCAAATGATTCATAGATTTTCTAAATTGTGAAATTAGTGGCACGTTATTAAGCCATATCAATCCATATATTGAACGAAATTGGAAATATTTAAATTGATTTTTGTTACCAGGGCTTGGGGCAAAATCCATAAGAAACCAGTAACTCATCTTATTACAAGACCAAAAATGTAATAATTCAAAATTAAATCTGACCAGGAACGAATGCCAAATATTGGTAAGGGGATTGTGAATCCTCGTATGAACATTCTGTTTACAAGATTGAAATCAATACTGCTTAATCATATCTATAACTAAGAATCAGGTCATCGATATTTGTCCATCGTTCTAAGATTTGATTTGCATGATCGCTTGAGCTTCTGACGATCCGCTTGTCTGGCGTGGAGTGTGGACACATAATTTTGTGTTCGTATACATTTAGTTTGATTTCTTCACGTGTTTGTCTGAGCTGGACTATTCGTCAATAATTGAATTTCACTCAACTCACACGTTTGGAATATGCCCGTTCAACTTCGAACAAAGTGATTCCTTTTAAATCCATTTTTTCAAGATATAACCAAAATTTGACTACTGGAATCGAAAAATCTTTTTATTCCGTATAATGTTGACAAGATTACATCATTTTGAATAGACTGATAATTCTTTGAACTATCTCAGATAAACAAACGCACCACCAAGAACACAGAATCATCCCTTTCTGATTGGTAACAATGACACGAAATATGACCTAAATGTCCCCTACAAGGATGTGTGATGTGTGCAACAGTGGAAATAGTGGTATTTCTGACTGCTTGGTTAAATTACATACCAAATTGGATAAAGCATTAACGCCAGAAGTAGTATCGTTTATAAACAATGATGATTTCCCCGCCATTTGCTACGTATGAAGTGCCTCTAGTGGTAAGCCTCTGAGTGATAGCCCCTAAAGGGTATTCTGGCTTCTCGAATAGAGAGTTGGGAATATTATTTGCGAAAACTTGAGGAATCACTAAAAGCACTTATGAATCAAGAATCAAGATTTATGGTGATAAAAAGCTAATGCTTTACACATATCATTGGATGACAACTATTGCGAAAGAAAATTTAATCAAAATCACATTGTTAATATTTTTCTGGGTTCGTGTTGCTTCAATACACCGGACCAAATTCAGGGTTTTGTTTGACGTATGCATCCAATTTCGATTTGAAAACATCAATTGTCGTTGCATTCACAGCATCTTTCGGTAGCGAATTCCATAGAACCACTACGTTTTTTGATGTATTGATTGCTTCGTTTCGGTGGGAACGCTGCCGTCTACCACCCCAGCCGCGAATGTGTACTTCGTCTCGGTGGACAAAGTCTAATGTCTTTCGGTAAAGCACGTTTTGCTTTTTTCCTTTCGGACTTGACAAATTCAGCCATGTCGCTAGTTAAAAAGGTAATCCTAAAAGGTTTCGGTCCGTCTCCTTTATAGTTTATTGAAAAAGGCACCCGGTAAGTGTCAGTGATCACAACGTTAGAAATATCAAGCATAGACGCAATGTAACGCCACTGATCTGCTGTTTCTGTCCCGATGCTTCAGTGGTATTTTCTGGTACCCCAAGTAGAACCATACTCCGCGATGCCGTTTTCTACTTAGTGTTTGAGGCACCCTTCCGTTCCCACCATGGCACATCAGGATATATCCGGCAATTTGAATTCGGATCCGTCTTTAGTCGGTACGAATTTAGCAGTATGTTATCGATATCAGCCTCACACTTCAGTGTAACACTTAGTAACCGAGGTTGATCACTATGAGGTGAGGTGGAATGGCGAGTTAGACGAATCAATTTGTCAGGAGTAACATGCTCAATTTGCAGTTGTTGACAAATTTGAGACCATATATCAAGGTCGTGTTTGTGTTTTCTATGTAGCAAGCTCTCGCTGGACGCTTTAACATTCGTACATATTACGCTTAACGAATGAGAATGCTTGTCGCGTGTCCGGTCATTCTTCTTAGAATGTGAGGCTTTTTCATTTAGGTTTAGTGTGCCAAGCTCAGATTGTGCAGCGGAGGTCGACCGCAAAAGCATTTCTCTGTATGATTTTTTACCACCGGGGACGTTTCAGCTGGTGCCGAACCGGTGCAGATAACATTAAGCGAAGTATTTTTCGTGGCAGGTTTGGCCAAAGGAGCGTTCGACGTAGACGGTTTCTGCTTCAAGGCCTTTTTAAGTATCACTTCAGTGTCGCGTAGTTTAACCTTTTTAGAAGCAGACTGCGGTGGTGAGGTCGAGCGTAACCGAGTATTCAATTCAAAAGATTCAGATGCGATTATTGGTTGTAGGGTAATCTTTAAACTATCTAGTTCCTTTTCCATTATCGACAATCTGTTCTCAATTGTGTTAGCCTCGTTTCCAGCGGAAGATTTTGTACGCTTGAGATCACCATTCACGATTGAATCCCTACAGGCGTTACAGAAATAGCAAACGGACGGGAGATTTTCATCATTCACGATGCGCACACATTCATCAGTTAAAGTCTTATCACAGGCCATGTGCACATGTAAGTTGCAAAAAGTACATTTTACCAAAGCAATATCACTCAAAGACTAAAAGACAATTGTCTCTTCAACTTAACCCGATATAGATGTAGCTCAAGTTCGCCAACATGAGGAGAAATCTACTCCAAAAATCTGCAAAATAAACGGAGAGTTGCGACATTTTATTCGAGTGAAATAACGATGGACCTGGTGTTACCTTCGTCCTCGTCTCATAAAAGTTTTAACACTGACGCCAGTAATATCCACCGTCTGGTTGCCAGTAGCAAGGAAGTCTAAAACACGTAATGTTGCCGCTAATTCAATTATAAATGCACCAGTGTCGACAAATACACATTAATCCGTGAGAGACTAGTGTACTAGCTCAAGAAAAGGGATAAAACCGTACGCGAATGTGCTTATTACCGATAGTACATTTTTGGATAACGCGCATAATTCAACACACAGACCATCACCGCCTACTAAGGGTGACATTGCGTATCAATTCACAACTTGTCTCGGTTTGAATTGCCGAGTCTAAGCCCGCATACTCTAGTGGGGTAGAAAACGTCAATCCACTGGTTGTGGATATTCTACTTCTCAAAATTATAATCCTTCTCTGTGCAACAAACGTGCCGATGCCATAAGAATAAAAATAGAGGGAGAAAGCTTTATTCGTGTAAACGAAGTTTCGGTGAATATTATTAATTTACACACACAAACTTTTGAATACGAATGACGAATCTGAGGGAAATGTTAAAGTTTAATGGGAAAATTTGAGATTGCTTGTCACATTTAGATCAAAAACAGCTTCAGTTTTGTCTACTGTAGCATGAAGCTTGTGACGGAAATTCGACAAAATTTTCATGGTGTGCGATTTTGTAATGCCCTGATATTCAAGTTTCGATCCGAAGATTTTTCCTATCGGCGCAGAAAAATCCCCATTGTTCAAAATGCAAAAAGTGAATAGCATTTAAAGCGTGCGGGGCATCCAAAGTTCTTCGTTTACTTAGAAACATATTAAAAATTTTCAAAATTTAACGGGTTCCTTGTTAACTAATAAATCACGCGTGGGTCTTGCTCACTTTTCAACAATCCACCTTGTTTTACCTTTTGAGCCAACAGTGTGGTGAGAATGCAGCACCTAGATCCACCGGGAAAGGGTGAACACACGGTGCTTTTCTTTAATTAGGTTCGTATTAAGAAAAGATTCCGGATTCAAAATTTTTGGCGAGAAAGTAAATAACTGCGCAATACCATATCACGTACGCATAAAAGTTAAGCAAATAGTACAATCATGTCTGCGTTAATGCGGTTCTAATATGGAGTGAACGTAATTCCATGTATGAAATGGAGTGAGGGAATGTTGACTGCAAATATACGTTCAGGTAAATTTATTATTTACCAGGCTGTTGGTGTAAAAAGAAGGACTTTTTTAGTAAACTAGGAACAACGCAGTATTATTGAACATTAAAGGTCGTAAATTGTGTTTGAAAATCATTTCATTTGGCAAGGATACAAGTTCTGAGGGTAAACTCTTCCACAGAAAGCATACATGTACTACGTGAAAGTATCGGCGACAGGTTAGTCTGGATAATGGTATTTTAAGGATGGAATTGTGATTGCAGATCGGAAGACCCGGAACCAAATTTAAAGAGGTTTCAGAGAGGTTGCGACGTCGTATAAATTATTCTCTAGGACAAGTCGCCTCTGATGCGACGGCGCTCGAAAGTGCACAATCCGTTTTTAGTCGGCCGCTGCTCAAAGAATAGATTATAAAATCCGGCAGCGTTCAGAGGGTCGGATTTGTCAGCTTGATAACGAGATGATAAAAGTTAATTTTCCAAACGAACTAATGAACACTGGCTTATTGCAACATCTCTTTATTATTTTCGTACACACTGCTAGTTGTCATAACGACGTCAAAATCTGCGTTAAAATAAGCTCGTGTAATATGTGGGACAAGCAAAGCCTTACCGAAATTCTGAACAATTTGCATTCACATTTGACCTTATTTGACCATCCAGGCAAACCAAAATTTCATGTTGTGTCCTGACAGAACAATGATGGCTGTGCCCCGATAACAAAGCATGACGTAGACAGGATAAACAAAAGCTTTTGTAGAATCAGTCAGTTAATGCTTGCCTAAAAATTGAAAACTGGAGAATTTCGTACTCGTTTTGCAATTGTTTAAAATATAGTTAGATGGAAACTACATTTTGTGTCCCTATCATAATAAAAATAAATAAATAAATAATATCATAATAATGGAAACAGCATCAATCAACACTAGATTGAAGGATAATTTTCTTTGTTGTGTTCAGATGACCAAATCTATAAACATCATGTTGTCGGGTCGTCCATGCACCAATTCGTAAACAACACATGTTATTACTCTAATTTAGAAAATGTTGGATCGAAGATTTCAGCTTCTGCTTCACCGGGAAGCAAATTTATAATTTTGGATACGTTATAGACAATTGTATTATCTGAAATAGATTGCATCGAATTATTTACTCATATAATCATTCTGCTTAAACTTGGCGCCTGATACAAAATTAATTTTAACTCATTCTACCCTTGTGAGTGAGCTATGTAATCTGAAATGTAACCGTTAAAATGGACTTTGAACTTCATGCTAGACTGATAACAATTAACGTCATTGAACAGTCTTCGAGAGCAGCCAAAAAGAGCGAGCATTTTAAGAGCTCCTTTCTGCTGCGGTGGTCAAATGCATGCGTTAAATCAATAAAACAACATATAATTGCATATGCTGTTTTTGATAAGTTTCTAAAGTTGTCTCAGATAGACGATCTCATGTGGTAACCATATTGAGATTCGGAGTAACTCTATCAGTCAATTTGTATAGCCGAATCTGTAAAACATCTTCAAGCAATTTGCCTACCACATTTAGAAGAGAGATTCCTCTGTAATTGTTACAGTCGCTTTGATGATTCAATTCAATTCAATTCAATTTTAATGGTCTAAAAAGCATATAGCTTTACAAAAAACCACAGAATAATATGGCAACAACGAATAATATAACAAGCAAAAATGGGATTAGATTGCTTACTGAGCAGTTCAAGAATCAAGTAAATATCCAAAGGGCAGAAATTGTTTTCGATTGGTGGGATAACAGATGTATGTGCATGGTGTTAAGTTGTATAGTTTTCTTCGATGCACGGGTTTAGGGTCAAACAGGCATCAAGGCTTCTCTTGGAAGTTTGCTGTTTTGGTGAGTTTACAACATTATCTGGCAGATTGTTCCAAGTAAAACAAACTCGCACGGCAAAAAATGTCGTCTGCAGTTGAGTCTCGAGTGAGGAACAGTTAGATTAAATGTGTGAGCTCTTGTATTATGCGAGCTCCGTAGATTCAAAAATCATTGTAAAGCGTGATTTTCGGTATTCAAAATACTGTAAACCAGAATTAAATCCCCTCGGAGACGACAACGTGGATAATCGAATAAATTTAGCGTTTTGATTTGCTGATTGTAGGGTTTTCGGCTGAGTCCAGTGACAAGTTTGGTAGCTCGATGATATATTCGTTGCAAAGTCGCAACATCTTTTTTAAGCCATGGCAGCCATGCTTGAACTGCATATTCCATCGTGGGTCCTACCTACCGAAAATTCTCTTTAGGAGTGACAATTTCTGTGATGTTTTGCGATAGACGTAGTTGCAGTGGCTCGACATCCCTAGGGTGTTGCTTATTAACACACCCAAGTCCTTTTGTTCCATGGTCCACGAGAGGCTGCGTTCCAAGAAAATACTGGTACTCCACATATTTGCCAATGTTTAACATGTGACACTTTTGGAAATTGAAAAATATGCGATTTTTTAGGGACCAAGCCTGGAGGTTGTCCAGATCCTTCTGGAGCAGTTCGCAGTCTTCCGACTTACTTATCTTCGACCACACTTTTATATCGTCCGCGAACAGTACGATCTTGCATTTGATGAGAGCCGGTATGTCATTAGCATAAAGCGCGAAGAGGATTGGTCCGAGGACGGATCCCTGAGGCACTCCACTTGTCACGGCTACCGACTTCGATAGAGCACCGTCCACAGAGACTTGAACAAGCCGATCAGTCAGGTAATTTTCTAACCATGATAACAGACTGCCAGTGATACCACAACGTTCCAGCTTCTACAAGAGAATACTGTGGTTTACACGGTCAAATGCTTTCGATATATCGAGGTAACATACATGGATAGTATCCCCAGCATCTACTGCTCGAGTCCAGTCGTCAAGGGTAAGGAGAAGGTTAGTAAGGCAGGAGTATCCCCTTCTAAAACCATGTTGCGCTACTGAAAATAGCTTATTTTCCTCAAGGTATTTGCACGGTTTGTTTGCCACGATCCTTTCGAGTACCTTGGATACGGCGGACAACAAAGTAACAGGTCTGTAATTTGCGGGCTCCGAACGCACTCCGCCTTTGAAAATTGGGGAGATTATACCAGATTGCCATTCAAACGCTATGACACTTTGCGACAGCGATTCGCAGAATAACTGAGTTAGAGGTCCGCATAGAGATTGTGCACAATGCTTGAGTATATTCGGATTTTCTGGGATTCAACGATAGTAGAGTTCCCAGCACCTCTTCTTTGGTAATGGTTATTGTGTCCAACGGTAGAGAATGCGTTATTTCTGGATCCATTTGTATATCCACGCTTTCCTTTGGACAAAATACTGTAGCATAATAATTTACCAAAGCATCCGCGGTGTCAGCTGCATTTGTGGTCATTCCAGAGGGCGTACGCAAGGCCGCAACTCCTGGTTTCACTGAACACTGCTTGTTCACAACCTGGTAAAGAAGCTTGGGATTCCGTTTTATTTTAGACATTATGACAGCTTGATACTGTATTTTGTCTTCCGCAATAACTTTAATGACCTGGTTTCTTAGTTTTCTAAAGGTCTCCCATGTGGCATCGGTGGTTAACCGGCGGTGGTTTCTCCGAGCCATATTTCGCAGTTTAATCCATTTCCGAGTGCGACTGCGGATTTTAAATTCGAATGCGTTTCCACACTGTTTTGGTACGAATGCTAAGTTTAAGTTGATTTCCCGGTTAAGCTTGGTCAAAATGCTACACCACTGCTCATTTACTCCTATGCCTTCAATTTGCCAATTGTTAATCAAACTTAGGGCGTTTGATAATTTAGATAGGCATAACATTCTGATGATTTTTGTTGTATCGTTTGTTCGCTCTGCTCGAAATAAGCAGTCAAAATTCAAGACCAAATGGTAGCTCGAACCTTGCGGACAATCGTATGCAATGTTTTCGACGGAGTCTTCATCCGTTGTTAAGATAAGAGCGAGCATTGAAGGCATATCTCTCCCTTTGTATCTTGTATTGCTTTCAACGTGATTATACAAGGGAATTTCGTCAAACAGCTACTGGAAGATGGCAGCAGTAGAGGTCTGAGAAATTTTGTTAGTCTTCAGCAAGTTGGGCAGATTAAAGTCTCCCATGATCAAGATTCTGGTATGATATCTCGAGGCAATCAAGCGTAGCTTGTCGAGTAGATTCGTATTTTACACTTCCGGGGCTGCTGGTGGACGATAAATTACGCCGATTGTGCAATCATCGTCTGTAATCGTTGTCAACAAACACCATAGCGTGTCCTGAAGCACCATTTCTTTGCACTTGAGTCTCTGATTATAATAGAGTGCCACACCTCCTCCACGTGACGCACGGTCTCGGCGGAGCAGTGGCATGCCAGCAATCTCTAACTCACAATCGTGGATTTCCGGGCTCAGCCAAGTTTTGATAATGGCAATTAGCTGAGGTTGTTTAGTCTCAAACCGAGCGACAAGTTCGGCAAATTTTTTAATCAAGCATTGGGCATTGGTATAGAGGCATCCAAGAACAGTTTTGGTAAGCAAAGATGGATGGTGTCGTGTGATGGCATAATCTGAGACAACCGTCATTGTCACGCCGACTCTGGAAGAGTCGGCACTGTTCTATTTTTTGACAATTTAAGTAGCATATCGGTTGTTTCAGGTTGAGAGGCGCAAATCGAGTACTCTTTTTGGCCAAAAAAGATTTCTTTATCTGGCTTCACTCCACTCTCGGAAGTCATTTGGGGTGGCTTTGCATTCGATTGATTTTGTCCAGCTGAAGATTCATTTCTTGGTTCAGTTGATAGGGCTTCATCAATCCTGACAGTGTTTAATGCAGAATAGGTTGCATTTATATCAGTGTTTATGTGATCGCTAAAGATGACACCTTTTTGGATTTTGTGTTTCCAGCATTTCCAGTTGGAACGTACAGTATCAACCGTAGTACTCATTAGGAAGTTTATTTTTAATGGACGTGGCCCATTACCTTTGTAGTTTGCTGAGGAAGGCAGTCTAAAAGTATCCATGACAACGGCCTTTTAGACGAAAATGGTATCAGCCAGAAAACTCCATTGCCTGTAGTCATGCTCAGCTCGCTCGTTAGCCTCAGGATTGCCTGCCAGTTCTGGAACTCCCAGGATGATGAGATTGCGATTAGATGTCTTTCTTTTGTCATATTTATTGTTCCTCCTTTCGGACCATGGAATATCGACATGAATACGAATATTCAGTGAATTGTTAGACCCAAGTAGGTAAGAATTTAGTAGTACGTTTTCCAGGTCACGCTCATTTTCTAAGTTAACCCTCAACAGTCTGAGTTTATCCTGATGAGGTGAATAACGCTGTCTAGTTAAACGAGTCAATGCTAACGGCACTACAGTTCCAAGTTTCATAAGTTCACACAGTTCCTTCCATTTTTCTTCATCATGCCTTACGATTGGTGGAGATGTTATTTCGTTTCTCCAAAGCATTATCTGTTTTGGGATCAGTTGGTTGCTTAACGGCTCGCTTTATTATTATTCTCGGATTTTGTTGAATTTGTTTCAGACCTTTCCAAGGCACGCGCATTATGGGAACGGCTCAGTTGTTCTGAATTGCTAGGTCGAATGTCCGTATGTTCATCATCGCATTTTTTGCCTTCCTGCTTCCTTAGAAACGGAGATGAAACATGATCTCCACACTCAAGTCTAGGCTTCAGTTTGCTAATTAATAAGTCATTTAACAAACCTTCAATTCTCTGTATGCGTACCTCTAAATTCCACACCCCCATATTAGTTTCAGTCTGTCAGCTCGCAGTCGTCTTTGTACAGTTTCTAGGTTCAATTCTGCATACATGACAGATATAGCATACTCATGGCATTTCATCTTTATTGATAATTGCAATAGCATCAGCAGTCTGGGTAACATCACACTTCATATGAACTTTATCGTGACAAATAAAACAACTAGCGTGTCGGGCATCGTGACTTACCGCCTTTCGACAAATTTTGCACATGTGACCGCCTTCACTGGGCTTCGCTCGTAAGGTCATGACGCAGGGGTGAAAAGATTTATCGATCGACCTGTGTGGTAAATGGGTGTGCGCGCGTCGGCACGTATGAAGCGAAGTCGGGTCCGCAGCAGATTTAAGGTTGTTGGAAGTGGGTGAGTGAATAATCTCGCCACATGAAAGGTCGGTAACGAAATTCGTCGTAGCTCCTTCAGATTGGATCCAATTTTCCGGTCCAATGTGTCAAGCGAAGTGGGAAAGCGAGCTCTTTCGAATGGTGGCAAACTCAATCCAATATTCAGTGTTGCACACAAACTTGCCCGAGTAGGTCTAGTTTGGTTCAAGATGTAGAAAACTGATTTTTCTAAAATTGCTTGTTCTGCCTCCGAAAATGGTATGAACACAATGCTTGTGTTAAGAGGAGTCCAAAAAGGTAGAAATTATCCAGATAGGACGAGATGGGAGTGAGGTAGATCCAAAAACGCAAGAGCACAGAATAATGCGACCGCGCAGCACATAGTATCGTAGTTGTTATTTATGTCACGCATCTATTGTGAAA
The DNA here is from genome assembly GCA_013407085.1 of Atriophallophorus winterbourni. NCBI lineage: Eukaryota > Metazoa > Platyhelminthes > Trematoda > Plagiorchiida > Microphallidae > Atriophallophorus > Atriophallophorus winterbourni. Next base: position 124,843 of record JACCGJ010025638.1, on the reverse strand, counting down.
CATTCCTCATGCCCACACTAAAGAAGTAAATGACGAAGTAGCTTTAATAAAGATGGCATACAGCGTATGATAAACCCTGTTAAAATTCCGTCATCATCAAGGCCATTTAATCGCTTACCAGTCGATTGTTTTATCGAGCACAACAAGAGTATTAAGGCTAACTAGGATTTCAATGGTTGACGGAAGATAAATATTTTCGAGTGCATACGGTAAAATCGTCCATTGAGTAGAGCGACAAGAAGTGCTCAATCTATCTTTACATATTCTGATATTTGTCGACAATTGGGTTTCTAGATACTGACTTAATGGGAGCCGTTTTAAATGTTTCTGTAACAAAGACTTAATTGACACAATCACACAAACTGTGCAAATTACCAGTGTCCGCAGCTTTTGGATACCGAGGCTTATTTCGGTCCAATAGTCAGTTGCACACCACCTATCAGTCTGCTGAACCTAATTTCTATCTACTATAATAAATCGTAAGTTTTCGCTTGAAGTTCAAGACCAGTGTCTCTACAAGCTGACCGCTTCAAGTCTGACAGCTGATCAGAGAGGAACATGGTCCATTCAACTTCAGAAAGTGCAAAATATTGCAGATATGTAAACATTTACAATTCTCCTACAACCATGGATCCCAAAAACTGGGAAAAATAACAGAAGAAAACAATCCCGGAGTTCGGATTAGCGGAATTCTTAAGAAGAACATGTAATACGAATTAGTGGACAACCAAGCTAGCCAAATGCTAGGTATGCTTTGACGTATTTCGGACGTTTTTCCCTTGAAACATTACATCTGCTCCTGAATACGTATAATATCACAGTGATGGATCACTCCTTGCAAGCTCGGGCACCATGGATACAAAAGGACGATATAAAAGTTTGGTCGAGGATAAATAAACCGGAGGAGTGCGAACTGCTCCAGGAAGATCTGTCCCTAAACAATCGCCTGATCTTCAATTTTGAAAAGTCTCAAATGTTAAACCTAGAAAATTATGTAGAGTTCCAATATTCTCTTGGTGCGCACAGTAACTTGTTGACTGTGGAACAACACACAATTCGTCTACCGCAAAAAATCACAGAAATTGTCAATCCTGAAGAGAATTTGCGAGAGCTTCTCGAAACAGAAAATTCCTCTTATAATAAATACGGATATCAGACCGACGATTCAATATGCAGTTTAAGGATTGACGCCATAGCTTAGAAATGTTTTTACGATTTTAAAAGGATATACCACTGAGCAACTAAACTTGTCGCCGTTCACAGACGGGCACCATATCATGAGCGAAACAAAACCGGAATTTATTCGAATATCCACGCCGTCGACTCCAATAGGATTTTATATTTGTATATAATATTTTGACGACCGCCAATCACCCTCTACATTGCTTATTTGGCCTACGGAGCTCGCATAAGACAAGAGCGCATAAATTGAATTTAACTTTCCCTCAATAGCTACTCAAATGTAGACGACAATTATTGCCGTGCGATTTGTTTTACGTGGAACAATTTACCACAATAAAGGGAAAACTCCTCAAATCAACATATATTTAAGAGAAATCTTGATACCTTAAACTGTGCGTCGAAGAAAAATATAAAAATTTGATCCAATGGATCTAAATTTGTCACCCCACTGTGAAAACGAAAAGAATTCCTGACCTTTGGATTTTATATGATCTTGTACTGCTTAGTAAGCAACCAAATCCGTTTTCGTTTGTAATGTTATTCGTAGTTCTTATAATATTCTGTGTCATTTTGTAGTTCTATATGCTTTATAGACCGTTAAAATTGAATTCAATTGAATTGAATTAATGCTCGAAAGGATTTATCACAGAGCAACTAAAATGTTGGGCTGTCTTCGCAACCTCCCTTATGAGGATCGACTGATTCATCTTAATTTGGATACACTGGCTCGCAGACGGGTTTGATTGGATTTAATCCTCACCTATAAATACTGAACCCTTTGAGGCATCTATTATGTCTCCGCTTAATTCATGCCACACGCACACCCATTAGCACTGTATATTCCACATTCTCACCGAAATGGTTTGTTTATTATGGAACACCTTTTCGTCAAAAGTTGTACAATCATCGGATGAATTTTTTTAAAGAACAAACTGTATTAATTATGCTTAGTAATTCCACCATAATACTCACTTGCTTCACTTAATTGTGGATTCACTAATGTAATCTACCCATTAAAACTAGCCCCACAACCTTTCACATGTACTCAACTTATCTGCTCAAATACTCATCATCCAACACTTTTATCCAGATATCCGTAACGAAAACCTGGTTCAATCAGAAATTAGCTGAGAAGGAAATTTCTATTTAAAACATGTTTTTATTTCATCGTGTGCATATGGACCGTGGAGAATGAGGTGTTGCTATTTACTATGATCAACACCTCCCGCTCAGAGAAATCACGGACAAAAATTTGATACTGGAAGACACAATTTAGTGTTCAATTGAATTAGGAAAGGGTAAAAACGGTGTTGTTGTTGTTGTTGTTGTTGTGATTTACAGACCACTGTCCGCAGACGAAGCCGACAATGCTAGTTTACTTGAGAAAGCTCAGCTGGTTGTTTCCAGATATCAAAACAACGTCCCGATCACGGGTTTATTTAATCTCACGAATTTACTAAAAAGCGAGATTGCACCTGTGAATACTCTTGATAATCTATTCTACGAAATGTTCAACAAAATTCCTTTATTTAACCACATATCAAGCAGCACTCGCTCCAGAGGCACAAATTTACTGTTCATACTCGATTTTGTTCAGACTAGCGAGGAAAATGTCATCCAGGATATCCGTTATGTAGCACCACTTGGGAAGAGTGATCACATAGTCATTGTTTTCCAATATATTTCTGAAGCTCAAAAATTAATAAGAAAAATCGATACGGATGCATTAACAATGGCACTTTAAGACGTCACCGGCTGGGCACCGATTAACAATGAAGTACAACAATGCTGAACATCGATACTTGAGAAAATCGACGAAATAATAGAAATCCACTCTACATATGTTTCAAAAAATGAAAAAAGTTTAAAATTCATGATCGGAATTCGAACGCAGAATTGCATAATTTGAAAATATATGCGTAGAGAAACGACATACCTAGGGCAAAACCTGAATCCTGGGAGTCATACCGTTGGTTGAGGAACAAAGGTACTAAACATATCCAGGAGTATAAGGATTCAAGATTCAAGATTTATGGTTGAAAAAGAAATTAACTTGACAAAAACCACAGGTGGAAAAATAGGTACATATATATATAGATATTATATATATATATAATATATATATATAATATATATATATATATATATATATATTATATATATATATATATATATATAAATAAAATCAATGTTACGATGATAGCTTATTAATAATTTGAGGCAAAATTCGGATTAGCTCTCATATAATCGTCAAGTTTTGATTTGAATATAGATAAACTGTTTGAGCTTAGCAAAATCGGAAGGTAGGGATTTCCAAGCAAAGCACACACGTACCGAATAAAATACCTGCGGCAGTTCCGTTTGAAATGTGGTATTTCCAACTTGTAACCATGGCCACGCCGGTTGCTGGAAGTTTGAAGGTGGAATAATATATCCAGGGGGTGGGAAACAGTAGTGAGTATTTTGTATGCGAGGATGAGATCACCTCGCATTTTCCTTTGTGCAAGTGTCCTCATTTCCAGTCGTCTGAGTCGCCCGGCGAATGGCGTATTTTCGAGATCAATGACAAGCTTAGAAACTCCCCGGTATATGCGATCCACGAGTAAGATGTCTTTTTGGAGCCATGGTGTCCAGGCTTGTGTGGCATGATCTAGAACCGGGTGTATATATGTATTCATCATGAGAGGAAAACACCCCGGGGAAAAACGTCCAAATATCCGCCGTAGCATGCCGAGCAGCCGAGACGCGCTTTTGTAAACGGTTTCGCATTGTAGACCATTTTTCAAACTGCCGCAAATCCAGACACCGAGGTCCTTTTCTTCTTCGGTGTACTCCAGGTTTATGTCGCCGAGCTTGTATGGATAGGAAAAGCCAAGGTCACGACCAATCTGAATCATCTTCGACTTTTGCATATTCAATGACAGTTTATTTTCAGATGACCAGTTAAACAAAGCACTCAAATCGTTTTGCAGCAAGATACAATCGTCAGCATTTCTGATTTGCCTCCATACTTTTATATCGTCAGCAAACAAAACCATCTTACTATCATTTGGTAATGGTATATCGTTCATAGAGACTAGAAACAGTATTGGTCCAAGCACTGAGCCTTGTGGAACTCCGCTAGTGACATCAATGTTCTTCGATAATAGGCCTTCCACACGAACTCGGATGTGTCTGTTGCTGAGGTAATCTCTTAACAATTCGCATATTCTTCCAACAACACCGTGTTTCTTTAGCTTGTTCGAAAGTAAATTGTGATCAATTCTGTCGAACGCTTTAGTAATGTCGAGGTAGCACGCATGAATACAGCCTCCCGCTTCTTCAATCCTCGTCCAAGCGTCTAAGCTTGTCAGCAAATTTGTTAGACAAGAGCGATTTCTGCGAAATCCATGTTGGGTAACTGCCAAAAGTTGATTCGTTTCCAGATATCGCACGATTTCTGCAGTTATTATTTTACACCGAAGACAGCAAGGTCACCGGCCTGTAATTTTTAACATCAGAACGGCAACCACCTTTGTAAATGGGTATTATTTGTCCCAGTTTCCAGTCTTGTGGCACTACGCCAGCTTGGAGCAAATTATTAAACATGCAAGATAGAGGTTCAGATAGCTGCGCATGACAGGTTTTGAGCAGCTTTGGAGTTATCTCGTCTGGTTCTGGATATTTCTTTATGTTTAATTTTCGTAAGTGCTGCGCTACCACCATCGGAGTAATCAATACTTCGCTCAAGGTCGGTCGGTCAATTTTAACAATTCGTTCCTGATCAGGCTCCGTGGATTTCGGCGCTAAAACTCCGGCATAGAAGTCTGCTAACAGTTCAGCGGTCTGATTTATGGATTTTGTGAAGCCGGACGAAGTTTTTATGGCAAATACTCCTGGTTTAATATTCGTTCTTTCGCTTACAAGTCTATACAAGAGCTTCGGATTCTGGTGTATCTGAGAAATCAGTTGCGATTGGAACGCTTGTTTATCATCTCGAATTAAGCTGATAACATTGTTTCGCAGTCGTGTAAATTTTGCCCAAGAATCGGCTGTGTTGGTAAACTTGTGAAACTCCCATGCTACTGCCCTTTGTTTCATCCACTTTTTAGTCCTGCCTCGTAGAGAAAATTTATTACGTTGAGACGTTTTCTTCAAAACAAACATTGAATTTTCCTCCAATATAGATTTCAGGTGCTGTAATAAAGATCGCCAATGACTATTGGGAGTAATCCAGTTGTGCTAAACTAGTGCTTTGTAACTCGGCATATAGAGCACGGTAGTTCACTCTTCTGACGCATTTCCTCCCTTCACTATTGCGCCTAGCGCTACAAACGTACTCGAATTCTAGGACAACGTGATCGCTTCGTCCGATTGGCGGTTTATAAACGAAATTCTCTACAGCTGTGGGATCTAATGTAAGTATTAGGTCCAAGGTAGAGGGCGGGTCTGATCACCTCATAAGGGTAAATCCAAAAACGTGGTTATAAAGGGGTGTGCATTCTAAAACGGCTCGAAGTTCATTTTCATGTGTCTCTGATGGATGATCATTCCGGCTAGAGAACTGGGGAAAGTTGAAATCCCCCATTATTAATATTTGAGTATTGTACCGCGTTGTTACATAGCGCAAAGCAATTAATCGGTTTATTGTTCAGGTCGAGAGCTGCTGTTGGAGAACAATAGATCAATCCAATAATGCATTGGTCTCCTGAAGTAAGAGTCAGAGTGCACCAAAGTGTGTCAGTGATATCAAGGGTCTGGTCGTTCATAGCTCTACAGATAAACCATTGCTTGAAGTAGAGTGCTGCTCCTCAGACATCGCCTAAACGGTCACGCCGGACTAGAGACATGATGGGCAAAGAGAGTACATTATCAGACAATGAGGCATTGAACCACGTTTCTGTTATTGCAACTATGTCTGGCGATGTTTCATTACAAATCTCGGACAATTCGATTAATTTGTTGAAATAGCTGCTCGCGTTTGTATAGATGCACTTCATCGTATTTTTCGTGAGTAATGACCGAAGTTATTGGTCCGGATTCTTTGGATGGTAAAACATCTGTGCTTCATATTGGTCGCCGACCGCTTGAACCGACTATTAGTTTTTGGTGTGAATTGATCAGTCCGACTCGATTAGAGCCGGACCTACGACGTTTTTTGATGTATTGATTGCTTCCATTTTGATGGAAACGCTGCTATCCACTGTCTCCACACAGGAGAGTGTTGAACTAATGGCACTGGGTTTGAGTGGGCTAAGTCTAACATCATTGGGTAGTGTTCGTTTCCCTTTTCCATTCCGACCTTACAATTTCGGCCATAGCGCTGGTCAAGAACGTAACCTTCAGAGGTTTCGGTCCATCCCATTTATACTTTGGCGAAAAAGGAACTCGAAAAGCATCCACAACAACTGCATTCGAAATATCGAGAGAACACGCAAAGTAGCGTCATTGTTTGACGTCGTGCTCTACAGTTTCCTGATTCGATGCTCCAGAAGTATTTTCTGGTACACCAAGTAGAACTATACTTCGCGATACCGTTTGTTCCCTGGCGTTCAAGCTGCCCTTCCTTTCCCACCATGGTACATCGGGCTATATGCGGCAGTTTGGGTCGGAATCTGACTTGAGTAGGTAAGCATTCAGCAATATGTTCTCGATATCAGCCTCGCATTGTAGTGTTACCTTGAGCAAGCAAGGTTGACCAATATGAGGTGAAGTTGAATGGTGAGTTAGACGAGTCAATTTTTCTGCGATTACATGTTCAATTTCCATTAGGTGACAAAGTTCAGACAATTTATCGACATCGTGTTTCTGTTTGCTATCAAACAGGCTTTCTTGGGACTCGCTGACATTCATACATATCACGTTCAGCGTGTATGGGGTATTCTTTTTGCGTATTGGAAAGTCAGGCGTTTTAGAATTTAAAACATTTGTGGCTTGACTTTGTGAGTCGGGTACAGCAGTATTGGAGTGTACAGCTGAGGTCGACCGTAACAGCATATCTCTGTAAGAATTTCCTACTTCTGTGGTTGTCTTAGCTGATTCCAAAACGGGAATAACCCTGCTTTTTTGCTTTTTTGGCACACGAATAGCCTTAGTCTTAGATTCCTTCAATGGTGGTTCCGAAATCGTTGTATTGATATGATGGTTTACATCAGTGATCACTTGAGTACTCACATGATTTACCAACATTTCTTCACACGTCGAAGGCCCAACTCCAAACCGGCCATTCTATTTTCTAATTTTGCTTCAAAAGTATCGGCATCGTGCAAAGATGTAGCTCTGCAACAAACACAGACATAGCATGCACCTGGAACCTTCTCATTATTTAATAATGCTATCGAATCAGGGGCTAAAGTACGGTCGCATTTACCATGGATTTTACCCATACACAGAAAACACGTTATTACTTTACGCGCCATGGGACTCACCGGTTGTTCGCATGCTTTGCACGTGACTTTCGGGACAATTCTGCGTGCCGAGATTCGTCCTATCAGCTGGGCCGGCCGTGACCATTGTTGCGTTCGCCGGATCCAGGCACTTGGCAATGAGGTGTCACAGTTTGATCGATCGATTTTTTAGTCCGTGTGTTGGATCTCGTGATGCGGTCCTACATGTTAGTAGCCTGAATTGGGTTGTTGTGTGACGGGTTTTTGTTCGACGGGTAAGGTGGCTGTTTTGGAACACGTGATTTCGTTATGTATCAAATAATCCAATGTAACTAGTTAACTACGCAAGCTAGAACACAGAAACAAGTATCAACATGCGTAGCTCCACGCGATCTTTGCAATGATAGCAAAAACCGTTGAATAGTTAGTGATTGAAAAAAGTTTGCGCGTGTGAGCAAACTGTGAAATTTACGCCGATATGATAACTTTGCTGCTAATCCGTTGACAAGAGCAAAACAAATAAATTCCGATAGATATGATCGAAAGTAGCACAGAATTCTTGGAATGAGAGAAATCCAAGCAGCTTCGGCAAAGATATGAGCAGAAGTGTCAGAGCAACAAAAAATGCGACTGCACAGTAGGTTGAAGAGCATCAAAGCAATGTGATGGATAAAATTGAACGAAACCAGAACCTCTTCTTCCAGAACGTGAACAGAAAGTTCAGGGTAAAGCCAAACGTTTCCGCATTACTTACTACGAATGGAACTACATCCACTACTCTCGAAGCCCCCAACAAACTCGCTCAATTTTACTCTAGAGTGTTCTACTCTAACGAGCGCTTATATTATGTTACGCCTGCATTCAGATCATAAATTAACACTATACAAAATCGCTGTGAAACTAGAGTGTCCTGGAAAAGGGTAATTCCGGGTGCTAAAGAAATAACACCTTTCCTCATAAAACTTCTGCATCACCAATCTTCTCATAACTCTGTTTGTTGAAAGTGCATGCAAAATGCGACAAATCGCTGGCCTCGGATTTAGTATCGATTATTAATGGACATAATTGTCCCGGTGTCTGTCTGGTTTGCAAGGCCAAATCAACACCGTCAGCCTCGGCGGCGAAACCCCATAAATATGATATTGAGACGCGTCTAAATGGAATGGAATCCAGTATACAAAACTGAATGAACTGATAATAAACGTCATAAAGACACCGTCGTTACCGGACTTAGAGGTTACTGCCGAAGAGCAGGCCAACATTTGCCCAGATAGCCGATCAGATGGCGACTAAAACGAGGAAGAGTTCATTGGGATCAGTGACTCCTCGACATAACGGAATCGAGAAAGGACTCAGAAAATCCACTAATAAAATGACTGACTAAAATTATAAAATAAAGTCCGCGGGTTTTAACCTTAGCGTTATATATACAAACGTGACCGAGTCGCAGGATACGCGGTTTGAAGCTAAGCAAAAACATGACTTAGCTGAGTGGCATAAACTCTGCAGACACATGAGATTGGCCGCGGTTACTCCCTCATCAATAGTTCGATTAAACCGCCACTTGAATTCTCCTCACACGGATGATCCTCGCCTTTTAAAAATAACGCTGCAATCTGCGGAGAACGTGGAAAACGTACTCTTAAATGCTTACATTCTTAGAGGTGTTCCAGAGACTACATGTCGTATCCATGCAGACTTACCATGGTGGGAGCGAATGTCGTCGCAGAAATCTCGTGAAGAAAGTAATCCAAGAAGTATTGTAATTCTTGGTGTTCCAGAAGATTCTGCTGACGTACCATCTCACGAAAAGTCTGAGCACGACCACAACCAGTGGAAATATCTAGCCGAAACAATTGGTATTAAAAATACCATACTTGTGGATGCTTTTAGGATACCGCGGTCTGCCAACTATAAAGGGCAAGGTCCTAGCCCTTTAAAGCTAACCTTCTTCACAACCGAAATGACGGATACTATCAAACGTGAATGGAAAGCTAATAGAAAAAACCTACCCCAAAACGTCAAGTTGAGCTTGCCCAAGGTAATAGCCGGAAGCAAGCAAACGGATAGTACCGACCCTCAAACGCCTAGTGATGAGGTTCAACCTGAATGTCATGCGATGGCTCCAAAAAACTTGAGCATTCCGACTCTAACCGAGTCGGCCCTTTGATAACTTTTCATGATTTGAACACCACAAACTTTATAAGATGTTTATATACAAATGCACAAAGCCTTCCAAACAAATTAGCTGAGCTAACCGAGATATGTTCGCGCTACTCACCTGACATTATCGCCATTACAGAAACATGGTATTCTTCCCAATTGATTGAAACGGAGATATCAATTCCAAATATGAATTTGATAAGGAACGATCGAGAGAGAAGTGGTGGTGGTGTTGCTCTTTATTACCATAATCGACTCCAGTGCCATCCAATAGACAAGACAGAATTCACGCTCGAGGATACAATTTGGTGCTCTTTAACGCTGATGTCTGGTGAAGTTTGCATTATTGGTGTGGTCTACCGGTCCCCTTCATCTACGGAATCGTACAACGAAAGGTTGATCCAAGTGCTTCAGCGCTTGACTCGCACACAGCAAGCAACGACACTTATTATGGGTGATTTTAATCTGTCCACCTTTATCTCAGGGACGATCACTCCCCACAAACACTAGAATACCGATTTAGAGAGGTACTAGATTCAATCCCGTTATACAACCATGTTCACGAATGCACCCGGAGGAGAGGTTCTGACCGCCCCTCTGTCTTGGATTTGGTGTTAACATCGGAAGAACAATCTATCGAAGCGATCGAATTCCAGGCTCCGCTGGGTCTTAGCGACCATTCAGTGCTTGTGTTCGACTATGTTTGCAGTACTCAGCAATCGCTTGCTCCGAATGGGGTGGTTCGACGGGTAGATAAATTGGCCCTGAGTAAATCGCTAGTGCAGATTCCGCATTTTCAGACGGACAACATAAGCCCTGACTCGCAATGGAACGAACTTGTAGGTTTTCTGAAACTGAAGATAGACGAGAACTCGCAGATCGTTCAGAAAAGGTGCGTCCATGAACTTCGTTTTGTTGTCCGCAGCAGAACAAAAAAGTGGATAGCACTGAAGCGAGCAGCGTGGGTGCAGCACAAAGCCAACAATACTTCTACTTCTTGGCAACATTTCCGTATGTTACGCAACAAAGTGACTGCACTTATTCGAGAGGATAAGGAAGCGCACCAATTGATGCTCCTGTCAAAAATGGAACGCAACCCTAAGTTACTATACAAAATCATGAACGCGAAAGCGAAAGTCAAACCAGGTATTTTTCCCATCCAGAATGGTGAAAAACTCACTGAAACAGCGTTGGAAACCGCAAATGCTCTAGCAATTTACTACTCTAAAGTGTTCGTGCCAAAGGTTTTAGTGGAACGTTTTGAGTATTCAATCGAAACAGGAATCGAAACATTGTGCGATATTTTGATAAATCCAATGATTGTTGCAAGTCATTTGCTCAAACTAAATGTAAGAAAATCCCCAGGAGCGGATGGCATCACACCGGATGTGCTCAGGTTCTGTCACCGTCAGCTTTGTGAACCGCTCTCCAGCCTGTTTAACTATTCGTTGCTTAAGGGAGTTGTACCGAAAGATTGGAAGTCCGGCGTGATAACACCTATCTTCAAAGGCGGTTGCCGATCTGACGCTGCAAATTATCGTCCCGTCACACTTTTACCTGTTATTGCTAAGCTCATGGAACGTATAGTCTCGAAAAGAATGGTTGCACACTTTGAATCGCAGAATTTGTTTTCGCCAGCGCAGCATGGATTTCGATCTCATCGCTCTTGTCTAACGAATCTTCTCATAACGCTAGACGACTGGACAAAGGAGTTGGATAGAAGTTCTTGCATCCACGTCTGTTACCTAGACATTTCGAAAGCTTTTGACAGAGTCAATCATCATTTGCTTCTTCAAAAACTGATGCGTTCAGGAATATGTGATCCACTCCTCTCATGGTTGTGCGACTATCTGTCAGATCGCGACGCCCGAGTTAAAGTTAACGGAGCGCTATCCCAAACGTTCAAAACCACCAGTGGAGTCCCACAAGGATCTGTGCTAGGCCCGCTCCTCTTTCTGCTGTACATAAATGATTTACCCCCCCCTCATATCGTCCAAAATGGTCCTGTTCGCGGATGATATGAAAATTTGGACGCCAATAAGTTCTGCAGAGGATTGTGAGAAACTGCAAATGGATTTGGACAGCGTGTCGAATTGGGCGGTCATGAATGACATGTCATTCAACATACAGAAATGTAAGATGCTCCATCTTGGCAAGAATGTTCCTTGGACATATCGATTGGGAACTGAAAACCTAGCATGGAGCTCGTTAGAAAAAGATCTTGGAGTGTGGATTAGCGGGAACCTGAAGAGCACAGCGCACTGTCAGAACATATATCGACGGGCAAACAGATTGTTAGGTATCTTTCGAAGAATATTTGAAAGATTCTCTCTGGTAACGTTACCAAGGATAATGAATGTCTACCTTCGCCCTACGATGGAGTATGCGGTAGAGGTCTGGGCTCCTTGGCTGCGAAAGACATTGCTCTCTTCGATAAAATCTATCATAGAGCAACAAAGTTAGTGATGGGTCTTCACAATGTTCCGTACACCGAAAGATTGCGACGTCTGGGTCTATGCAACTTTACCCAAAGGAGGATACGACGCGATATTATTCTGACTTATAGAATTGTGTCTACCGAAGGACATCCACTAAAACACTTGCTCGATGTGTGTGATGGGAAAGTGACACGCGGACATACCTTATCCCTTTACATTCCAAGTTCCCGTATTGATTGTCGGCGCCATTTTTTGCTGTACGTGCTAACATTCGTGAGCCTTACATTTGATATTCACTATTGACTTTATACTATTGTATTTTTTCATGTTTTTATTCAAACCGTAATCCTGTGGTGTTGTAAAGTATTAACTTTTTTAACCATAAATCCTTGAATCCTTGAATCCTTCTTGATAACTGGACTCGAGCAGTGGAAAATGGATACCCTATCCATGTTTGTTACTTGGATGTGTACAAAGCTTTTGACGGTGTTAACCACAGCTTAATGCTTTAAAAATGTGAGCAGCAGATTATTGGCCTGGATACAGTATTACTTGATATGTAGAGTTATTAGGGTTGGAGTTGATTTGGCACTATCCAGCGCAGTAGAAATTAAAATTTGCGCACCTCAGGCTCAGTCTTGGGGACAATACTCCTCCTTATGTACGCAAACGATAGACCTGAAATCGTTCGCAACAAAATCATTTTATTTGCGGATGACATCAAAGTCTGGACAAGCGTATGCACCATAGAAGATTGCCAAATTCTACAAAAAGATATCTGAGCACTTCATACGTGGTCCTTACGAAACAGCCTACCGTTCAACATCCTTAGATGTAAAATGTTAAGTGTCGGTAAATCCTTCGAATTCACATAATCTCTGGGATTTCAACAACTTTCATGGGTTACGCAAGAGGAAGACCTGGGTGTGTGGATTAGCAGTAACTTGAATTTTTCACAGCAGTGTTTTGTGTTATAGAAAATGTCTTGCCAATGCTGAACACCGCTCAGAAGAATCTTCGGTATTTTCACAAATCAGGTACTCCCACGGATAATGAACACCTATATCTGGACAACAATTGTGTACGTTGTTCAAGCATGGTCTCCATGGTTACAAAATGACATGACCTTACTGTAACGCGTATACCACCGCGCTACAAATCTAGTGACAGAACTATACAACCGGCCATACGAGGAGAGGATTGCAACTCTGAACCTGTTTGACGTTTCGTACCGTCGTGTCAGGTTTAACATGCTCATGCTGTTCAGCATTCTGCATACAGCAGATCACCAACTTTAACACCTGTTTTATCGGCAAGAAGCACGCGGTAGCAGTTCTCATGGCTACTAGTTAATTATTCAACACGCACACGAGATACAAAACTTGGAACAGCGGCCCAACTCTGGTTCGGTAAATCCTTTACTGTGAGTTCTTCATCCAACAAAAATTAAAATAGCTATTTTGATGTTACCAATGCTCATTGCTTTCTGGACAATTGCATTGAACTTTATTCACGACCGACCGCAGCGTCTGGGTGATTTGATTGCAGTGACAGAAATCTGGTTGAGTAATTCAGTACACGATTCTGAACTCACTATCCCAACATTATGCTTTACGGATGAGATAGAGTAAAAAACCTGGCGGTGTCCTCCCGAACATACGTAAAAGCATCGACCGTACTATATAGTGCTCCCATATATGTCAAAGGTGCATTGTATTGCTCCATTGAGTTGCGTGATATCCGTCGGCGCCTCTTAGCATTAATTTATCGACCACTACTATTCAGCATCTGCCACTTGCACGGTTGGTTCCAAAGGTTGTCACAGCCGGGGGTGGTAGTAGGAATGAGCCGCCTACTATCTATAAAATGCTGCCACGTGGCGTGTGTCTCAAATATCCTCTGACAACCAAGTCCAACTCCTGGCCTGCACGAGTGGCTTTCACAAGCCCGGCGGAACTGCTCTTACTGACAGGAGAAGGGGCGAAGGCGGGTGACTGGCGCCATAAAACCAGTTAGCTCCGGGCAGATGGAGCTCGTCAGCTACTGGCAATCCATCTAGGGGAAGGAAAACCCTGACTCCAAACCCCCATTGCCTTGTGGGTTACCGATTGCGGGAAAGGCTTCGGGAGAAAACCCCGAGGAAAAATCCGGAGAGAAGCCCCGTAGGTAGATAACTGGCGCACAGCGCGTTTATCTGCCAGCTCCCTGCTGCCTTGTAGGTTGCACTTGGCTGTGCAAAGGCTAGAGAGGTGTACTCGAACAAACACCAAGTGGTGCTGGGGACATCACTTGTACACTATCCCCAAGAAACTTCATGACGATGTCTCAACGTATATCTCAGCTCTCTGCTACGGCGTTCCCGAGACGCGACGCGCCCTTGGCTCTCCCAGCGGCTAGGGTGAAAAGTAAGCTAGCTGGGGCCATAAATATCCGTAAGGTCTTTTATCTGGGATGTTGGAACGTACGGACACTGCGTGACGTTGGTAGTCAAGCAATCACGATGCGCTCTTTATTGGACTACCAAGTAGATGTTGCTTGTCTTTCCGAGGTCCGCCTTCCCGGACACGGATCCAAATCGATCAAGGTCCCCGGAGTCGATCGTAATTATTGGCTTTTTTATAGTGGGCCCGAGGATGGATCTGGTCAGCATGGAGTAGCGATAGCGCTCAGCGACCATGCTAAACAAGCACTCATGTCATGGATGCCTGTATCCCCGAGAATTGCGGTGGTCCGGCTGAGGGGTCACCCTTTGAATATAACAGTCGTTTCGGTGTATGCCCCAACCCTATCAGCCGACCAAACTACAAAAGACGATTTTTATAACCAACTTCAATTCGTAGTCGATAGAGTTGCTGGAAACGACGTACTGGTTGTGGCTGGTGACTGGAACGCTCGTACAGGATCAGCAGATTCCGCAACAAACCGAATCCTGGGAAAATTTGGCCTAGGGCAGCGCTGCGCGAATGGCGATCGACTGATCGAGTTTGCGGCCTACAATCACCTATGCGTCTGTAACACTAAATTCCAGCACCCTAAAAAACACTTGGTCACATGGTACTCGAACGATGGTAGAACGGCGAACCAGATCGATTATGTTCTAATTCGCGCACGTTGGATGTCTTCGGTGCTCGACTGTAGGTCCTATCGTGGAGCCGAAACAGGGAACGCAGCAGGCACCGATCACACACTTGTTCGCGCAAAGCTCCGACTTCGCCTGCTAAACCGCCAAAGGAAAACTCCTAGGAAGCGCTTAAACTTGGAAGCCTTAGGAAACCCGGCCCAACGTAAGAAGCTCATTGACGATATCGCTGAGCGGTTGGATGGGAGTGATGCATCAGTCGAACAACAGTGGTCCAGACTGAAGACCGCTACTCAGACTGCAGCACTAAAAACCCTAGGCACGGCCTCTCGTCGCCGACGAGATTGGATTTCTCAGAACACCATCGAGCTCTCTGCCCGGGCAAGAGACGCCCGAATGCATGGTGCATCTGATTATCGCCTCCTTAGGAGAGCTGCTACACGATCAGCCCGCAAGGATCGTCAGCTATATTGGGCAGAAACCGCATCCGAAATGGAAGCCGCAGCAAGTATAGGAGACTTTGGACGACTGTTTCGCCTGATTCGCAGAGCATCTGGAAGCTGTGGTTTTTGTACGAACCTTCGAGATTCGTCAGGACAGATGATATTTGACCTTCATCAAAAGATAGATAGGTGGGTTGAGCACTTCAGTCAGCTACTGAACCGCCCGTCATCTATCAATGCAGTATTCACTTCCCCGATAAATAGCTGTGAATACCCGGTCAACTGCGAGGCACCATCAGAATACGAGATATCAAGTGTTTTACGACGAATGCAGAATGGTAAATCGCCAGGTGAGGACGGAATTTCCGTTGAACTTATTAAAGCCTGTGCCGACGTATTATTATCTCCGCTACATCGGCTGTTTTGTTCGATCTGGGAGACGGAAGTTTTCCCATCAGACTGGGGGATGTCTATCATTCTACCACTGCCGAAACGTGGAGATAAATCTGTGTGCTCCAATTACCGCGGAATAAGTCTAATCGACACCGCTGCTAAAGTGTTTGCAACGCTCCTGCTTAATCGGTTCTCCGCCGAAAGAAATCTGCGCACCAGAGTTAACCAAGGTGGATTTCGCCCTGGGATGGGTTGCGTAGATCAAATATTTACTTTACGCAGGATCCTCGAGCACCGTGCACGGTATCAACAGCAAACGATAGCTTGCTTTATTGACTTCCGCGCCGCCTTCGACTCCGTAGACCGTGGTTGTTTATGGGACATCATGCTATCGGATGGGGTTCCATTAAAGCTCGTCAACCTAATCAGAGCCTATTACAGCTCTACAAGGGCACGGGTTCGTGTCTACGGTGAAGAATCGCGTGAATTTAACTTGCACACAGGAGTCAGGCAAGGTTGCCCGCTATCGCCGGTTTTGTTTAACTATGTCGTAGACTGGATAATGAACCAGGCGTTAACAGAGTATCAAGGGGTGCAAATTTCAACGGATCTATGGATTTCCGATTTGACTACGCTGACGACGCTGGCGACAATACCGAAAGGCTGCAAAGCGTTTTAGACCGCATTAGTGCCACTGTCGCGAAAGTCGGTCTTGAAATAAACGCGGCTAAGACCAAGGCATTTTTTTTATTCCGACACACCAGGCATCCAGCCACTTCGCGTCCAGGGTTGTCCGATCGAATACGTTCCAGTCTTTAAATACCTCGGCTCAAGTATATTGCCCAATGGTCAGGCGAAAGATGAAGTGAAGTTAAGGGTCGATCGTGCTCGTAATGCGTTTTTGCAGTTGAAAGGCACCCTTTGGCGCAAGCCCGGGATCAGCCTAAAAACTAAGACGCGTGTTTATCAAGCAGCGATCCGCCCTGTACTGCTTTATGGATGCGAGACATGGCCTTTAAGGTCACAGGATGTACGCACATTAGAAGTGTTCGACCATTGGTGCCTTAGGGTAATCTTGGGCATCCGATATACTGACCGAGTATCCTAACGCAGCCGTACGAGAGCGTTGCAGCGGACTATCTCCACTTTCCGCTCACATACAACGGCGAAGGCTGCAATGGTTTGGCCACGTCCTCCGAAAGACAGACACAGCACTTCCAAAACTCGTCCTCGACCCCAAACCCGTTCGCACCTGGCGTCGGCGGCAAGGTGGTCAAGTGAAAACCTGGCTGTCAACTGTGAAAGAGGATGTAGACACCCTGGGTCTGCGTACCGTCTACGGAGTTCGCAGGTGGGAACGAGACTGGATCACGATCTGCAACGATCTCGCCTCCGATCGACGTGCGTGGGCTGGTGCGATCCGAGACATCAATGAAGCCGGCTAATCTACCCGTGGAGCCAGCCGCACAAAAGTAAGTAAAGTAAAGTACTGGCACAGTTCTTTTTAATGCAATACCATTTGCATTGAAGCTGACTTACTCACATTTGCAAGTGCTCTGTGATTTAAATGTACCGACACTTGCAAGTACCGATTCTTTCAAGAGCTTTCTTCAGTTACCCAATTTTACAACCATGTACAATAACCAATTCAATTTGGATCAGAACAAACTCCATCTACCCTCGAACTTTTAATCGCAAAGGAAGCGTCCATGGTTGAATCTGTTTCTTATATAGCTCCACTCGGATTTAGAAATCATGCTGTCATCTCAAGGAATTCAAGATTTTGAATGATCTAAAAAGCAGCAAGCTTAACAATAACAATAGGATGGTAAAAATTAAAAAAAGTGTATAAAACAACATAAGGAATTAGATTAAGGAGTATATAAGTGTTTGGGAAAAGAAAAATTAAATAAAATTCATCAAATTTCGTTTTAAAGTCATGCATGCAAGTGGTGTGAGGAAGAAGGTAAACTGTTCCAAGTAAAACAGACACTGACAAAATAAAAATACCTTCAATAGTTCAGGCGGGAATTGGGTAAAACCAGCAAATATTCATGGGTCCGATAATTTATTGTATTCATTCGGGTGCATAAATCATGTAAGAGATGATTTGGGGTATGGAAAATTCTGTAAAGTAGTATAAGGTCTCTTCTGATTCGTCGATATCGAAAGTCTAACAGATATAGTTGAGCAATCCTTTCTTTATAAGGCTTATTTTTAATGTTGAGAACTAGTTTTGCTGAGCGGTGATAGAGTCGCTGCATAAGATTAACACTATTCTTGAGCAACGCATACCATGACTGCACACCATATTCTATGACTGGTTTCAAGTATGTATTCATGAACCTTGGGAAAATTTCCCAAATATCAGTTTGAATAGATTGGGGACACATGCTGCTTTTGTAAAGGTAGTGTAAGTATTAAGGGAGGTGTTTAAACTGGAGCTTATCCATACATCCTAATTTTTTCCTCACTCCAAATATCAAGGACAAGTGAACCTATTTGTATGTAAACTCTACTCAATTCCCCACATGCATTATCCTGCATTTGTTGAAGTTAAACGGCAGTTTGTTCATCAAAGACCTGCTGTGAAGCGTATGAAGATCTTTTTGTAATAACAGACAGTCTTCTGGGCTACGGATACAACGCCATATCTTTATGTTGTCCGCAAATAAAGAAATGTTAATTTGAAAAATTTCCGGTCATTCCTTTACATAAACCAGAAAAAGGATCAGACAAGTTACTGAAAATTTGGAACTCCGCAATTTGCTGCGATTGGTTTTGATAATGCGCGAACAACACGTACATGCATAGTGCGATTTTTTAGGTAGTCATTTGGCCAATTTATCAACTTTCCAGTGATACAAAGCCTTTCAAGCCTCTGCAGTAATAGCGTCTGTTCAACACGATCATATGCTTTGGAGATATATTGGAAGCTGGCGTGTATTGCTTGCCCTTTATCTACCGCTTTTAAGCAATCGATTAACGTTATCAGTAGATTAGATAAACAGGAATAATTCCTTCTTAACCCATGATGTTTTCTCGAAAGAAACTGATTATTTTCCAAGTGTTTCATTAGATGGTCAACAGCGAAGCGCTCAATTAAATTGGAAATCACAGGTAACAGAATAACGGGTTGGTAATTAGAAACATCGAAGCGAATTCCACCTTCATAAATAGGAGAAATTATTTCGGTTTTCCAATCTGTAGGAAACACCTCATTTGCCAGTCTTTGTTTGAACAGGTATTTGTCAGGTTTGTATAGCAAATTCGCACATTGCTTCAATATTAGCGGGGTAATTCCGTTGATCCCAGGAGACTTTCCGGTTTTTAGATCAAATAATGCTTGAAAAACGCATTTCGGCGTGGCATTTATTTCATTTATGGGATGTTCTCTCGGGCTGAATGCACCTAAATTAAACGTGGCCAACGCTTCAGCATTTTCTGCTGCAGTTGTTTTTGGTCCAGTTAACGAGATCACGGACGCAACTTCTGGTTGCACTTTAGCTTGATGGTTAACCGTACGATAAAGAATTTTGGGGTTAAGCTCCACCTTGTGTAATATCTAATCTTGGAAGTACTACGTCTTGGGTAACAAATTTGTTCCATTGTAAACGGAATATTTCCCACGTCTGTGATGTTGGGTGTTTCCAATGGTGTCGCCAAGCAATGTTTGTTACTTGTAACCACTTTCGAGTTGGGCTTCTTAGTTTAAATTCGAGGTTTATTCTTGACTTCATAAGGATATATTCGGAGGTCACTTCGATTGAATTCTTGAGGTTAGATATCATCCATACCCAAAACTCATGTATGTTGCTGGTTTCCGGTTGAAAGATAATTGCGTTTTTAAGAGCATCACTCAAAGCCAAAATGTTGATCCGTCTAACTGTTTTAAGGGCATCATGTGTTCTTACGGCTTCAAACAGATAACAAACTGCATGATGATGTCCCAGTAAACTTTCCAAAGCAACGTTATCAATGTCGTGTTCATTGCTTGTCAGAACAAGATCCAAGGGTGAAGGTATATCGGTTCCTCGGTATCGATTATTACAAGCAATGTGGTTAAAAATAGAAATATCGTACAAGAGCTCACTGAGGGCGTTTTCTGGGTAAATAGTACTGCTCTGAGGATTCGATAAATTAAAGTCACCCATAATTACAAGTGAATCTAGAAGTAACCATATAAATCCTGTCTACTAGGGTCAAATTGTTAGTTTCCTGTACAGACGGTGGGCGATATACTACTCCCAAACCACTGTCTTCGCCGATTGCTAATCGTACTTAGCACCAGAGTGTAACCCATAACATGATGTCTGTATCCGTAATCTCACGGCGAAAAGGTTTTGTCTATAATACAAAGCTAATCTTCCTGTCGTTTCGAGGATATGGCGAATAAGTGACATTCGGGTTAATTCTAGTTCACCATTTGTTTGGTGAGTCTGTTAGGCCGACTACTTCAGAATCGGCCTTTGAAGTTTTTTTGATGCACAGATGCCTGATCGTTTTGAGGTTATAGTGTTGGAATACAGTGATCTATAATGTCGGCTGCATTTGATTTTGACACGCCAACTACTGATTAACTTGGCGGAGTTTCGATTGGACTTTGTGGTGCATCTATCTGTTCAATATGAAGCTACGATGCGCTTAGTCTAATTTCTCGTGCATTAGTCTGCGCCATTTTCACAAGGTACTGAACATTGGGAACTCCGCAATTTGCTGCGATTGGTTTTGATAATGCGCGATCAACACGTACATGCATAGTGCGATTTGTTAGGTTTTCAACATTTCTTTACACAAGAACGTTATTTTAAGGGGCTTAGGACCTAATAATTCGTAGATTTGGGGATGCAGAACGTGTCCGTCACAACTACATAATGCCAGCCAATTATATCACTGAGGAATCTCCATTATAGCTGATTATATTTGTGCTGCACTGCTTTATCGGTTATCTTATCTGCTTCTGAGACTCCTAAAAGGATTAAACTTCGATCATTCATCTGCTTCATTTAAGCTTGTTGCTTAGAGTGTTGGGCCCTTCCCACTAGGCACATCAGCGAGGATCATTGCAGTGGTCTAAAAACGCTCCATACGCAAGAAAAAAGCGAATAGTAACATATTTTCTAGACCCTTTTCTGTGTGGACCGTGATTTTAAGCAGTCTTGCCTGGCTCAGATTTGATGAAGTACATTTACTATTTAGCCGTACCAATGATGATTGTTCAACTTGCTCCAAGTCAATGCTGCTGCAGAACCATATCCATTCTTCTTTCTCGTTCCTCAGCTCCTCCCTTAGTAAGGTGGCACTCGTTTCCGTACGTTGGTGAAAATCACCGTTAGTCCATTGAGCGAACGATTTTATCTATCAATACGAGCCAGTCGAAAGTAGTCAGCGAATATATACAACTGTGAACTGTAACCTGCTTCGAGTTCTTATTACTTCCAATCGGTGATATTTTTCAACTTACATAAGCTCAGGATATATTGAAACATTTTACAATAAAATCATCCTTGATTTGTCATCAAACTCGAAAATAAAGAGACAAGCAGCGTATAAAAAGCTTCTTCAGAGCAGTAGGCAGAACTGGACATGTATACTTAACAAGGCCTGCTATAAGTAATTACACGGTCCTTCATGACTAAATAGGTGCAACCCCACCTTGTGACGAAATAAATGTCTGCATTATCAAAATGACAGAAAACATTATCAATCATCTAGCCGAAAAATTTGTTATGAATCTCAAAGCACGGTACATGCATGTCAGCAACCCTAATAGTGTCTAAATGGAAATGCCGCTACTGGCCTCTCATAACTGGCTTAATGACTTCATCTAAAGATTGTGCAAACGAACTTTGACTACAATTTTTATCAGTAATCTCACAAGTGCCAACACACGGATAGTTTCTGAACTTTAAAAGTGGCAGCCTGCCAATTGTTCACGAGGTTGGTATGGCATCCCAGCGTTTTTAAAACAAAACTAAAGATGAATAAAGTAAACAGGATCACACAGAGTAGAGGATATAAACCCCAACCTTTCGCAGAATCTGTCCTCCGAATTCACAATATTGACGTTCGACCTAATACAGATAAAAGCAAACAGATCTGCTTGACAAAAATTTAAAAGGGTTGATATAGGATAAATCCGTTAATCTATCGTCCGATAGCTTTATTACCAGTGCTATCTGAAGTAATGGATTCTCTGCGCAATCGTTTTGAGTGAAATAACTTACTCGCTGAAGCACAACAAGGATTCAGACAAAAACGATCTTGCCTGACAAACTTGGCGTTATCAAATGAAGACTAATCTGAGCTAGTGGATGCTGCCAACTCAGTTCTCTTGAGTTCACGAAATTTTCCTATCGAAAATCATTGCATACGGAGTAGATGATAAGCTACATGCATCGATAAAAAATGGTTATATTCCGTGGGATGTATGTACAAGTCAAAGCTGAGCTAACCGAGTCAATTCAAGTTATCTGAGGTGACCCATTTGAATCAGTACTTGATCCGCTCATATTTTTAATATATATAAACGATTAAACTTATTGCTAAAAATTCGTGTACACTAAAAAATCTTTTACTTTTTCTTTTTTAACCTACCGGAGAATAATCGGCAGTGCACATTTTCGCAGATGATGCTATGATTTGGCGAAAAATAAACTGCAATGCTGACCAAGCACATGAAACGGGATCTCGCTTGATTTCTGTCTGGTCCCAATAGAGCAAAATACCACTGAATACCACGAAATGCAGCTTGTTATAGCTCAACCGCAAGTTGAACAACGAATATTATATAGATAGAACCCGCCTCCTTCGCACGAGCTTTCGGGCATAATTATTCAGTCTGACTTAGGAAACTGAATCCAATGTCGAATTGCTGCTAGCAAAACTGATATCAAATTGGTTCTACTCTGAAGAGTTTTAGGTTTATTTGACGCCAATTTGATCTGCAAGTTGATTTCAACCTACATCCGCCCTCATATCGAATAGGCTTTACAAGCATGAAATCCGTTGTTGAAAACCTTTACTCAGATATCGAAAACTTCACAGCCATGAGTGAAAAAATCAATCCAATCAATCGAATAAACAATCCATGAAGACATTCGTTACATCTTTCCTATAACATACATCTGCGTCTAAGCACTACCAACAGCATAGCTGGTTTTATTGCCGCTAATATTCATTAATTATTCGCTGTGTAAAATTGTTGAATAGTTTACCTGATCATGCGGTAAAATCTGAAACAATTGACGCTTTTCAAAACCAATAGATATCCATCTGGAAAAGTGGGTTTTACGTTTGACAATAATCTTTAACAATATATTTTTACTAACCCACCCAATGTTCATTTTTGAAGGTCTTGCTATGCATAGCTTAACACTTGTGTATCATCCATGAATCACTATATGAACAGTGTCTGGTAGCAGAGTCCCATACTAGTCTAATGTTTATATATATGTATATATAGAGAGAGAGAAAGAAAGAAAATGAGAGAGTGAAAGAGAGAAAGAGACAAGAGATTCAGATTCAGCAATACATAGAGAGAGAGAGAAATAAAGAGGCAGAGAGAAATAATTGACGAGTGATACGAATAATCTTGAAGACCCTGAATTGATTACACTGAATATTATTTAAAAAACTTTCACTGTTTCGTTATGAGGAGAATTCCGATTTTAGTATGAAAATCATTTGAAAAACGTCTCGGCTGCTTTATTTAGAAGAAAAATTGTCTTCTGACGCGAATAATGCAGTATATTTTCAAATCTTAGGCGATATGATTCAATTTCCTCTGTTTATCAAATGAGATTCATGGTAAGAATGTCGCTCTCTATAATTTACTACTTTATAGTAGTATGCAGTAAATAAAAAGTTAATTTTTTGAGCCAACACTTACGCCCTATTAACAGATATGTGTTCCTTATGCTTTGCTTATTGGCAAAATAAAACAAATCAGGTCCGTTGCTAAGATAACCACTTTAATTTCACCAATTTCAATTGTGTTTATTGGATTACATTTTCTAAATTTCAGATTCACACAAATGTTTAAAATCAACATATATATATATATATATATATATATATATATATATATATAGATATATATATATAATATATATAATATATACATATTATATATAAGATAATATATATATATATAATATTACACATGAAATTTATTAATAAAAAACACACACAACATCAACGAGATAAATTTAACCATGATTGTTTAAAAAACAATTTATTTGGACTAAGCAATCTCGAATTTGTGGGCCTCATTCGGTCAATGTTGGCCATGAATGTACATCACCAGCGCTTTATGGTTTCATATTCTGCAGCTTTTAGAATCAATAAAAAGACTGATGCAGGGGTGACACCTCTCATGCAGCGATCATATTGATTGACAGCACTCGGTCGATTGGCGTCGTTTGCACGCCGGCGTTGTGTTCTTCGTTCATCAGCCAAGAGCTGTATTTGGTCTGCTCAAGCTTGGGCATTAAGCTTTACCACACTGCCGCCAATATGAGCGTTCGAAAGCAAGTTCTTCCTAACTAGCGGGGTTAATGCCAAGAGCTTTATCTGCTCCTCCCCAGCTTGTAGACGACGATTTGCACAATGCCTCCAAAGTGAGCGGTAAGAGAAAGTTTTTCCCAGTTCGCCGGGTCAATGCCAAGAGTTTTCATATATTTCTTTTGCAAACGTCTTTGTACCGCAAGTGCGGTCTGCCAAATGGTCGATTTACTAATTGCAACTCACTATAGAGTAGATCTTCCGGAATACGACCATCTTCCAATCTGTAGACGTGACCAATAAGCCGCTGGCATCGCTGTCCTAATAGGGTGAACATGTTCTGTAGACAAGCTTTTTGAAAACACTTCAGCATTACGCACATTGTCTATCCACGATATTTTCAAGTTACGAAGAATACATCGTAGATGGAAAGCATTCAGCTTCAGTTCGTTTCTTGCAAGGATGCTCAAAGTTTAACTGCCGTACAGTAATGCGTTTAGTACGCACGCACTGTATACCATCATCTTTGTCTTTACATTTAAATTGCGGTTGTCTCAAACACGAAAGCTTAATGGGGACAAAATGACAGCTGCTCTGCCAATCCGCTTATCAATCTCCGTGTCTAGCGAGAGGTTATCCGCAATAGATGAACCAAGATATGTGAAATGATGTACTGGGTCAAGCTGACAGTTTCCAACAGTGATGATCGGAAGCGATGTAATCCCTTGACCAAGTACTTCGGTCTTGTTCATGCTGATTGTTAGCCCAAATTTTGCATGCGACGAAAGACAGTCCATTAGTGACCGGAGGTGTACATGAAAGTGAGCAATAATGGCTGCATCGTCAGAAAACAGCAGGTCACGGATTAGCAAATACCGCATTTAGGTTTGTGCGCTCAACCGGTTCAGATTGAAAAGCTTGCCATTCTTCGCGTGTGTAGGTGAATGCATTTTCTTCTCGTTCTAAAAACGTGCTTTATAAGCAGAGCAAAATAGTTACCGAAAAGCGTGGGAGCAAGAATAAATCCTTGTTTGACGCCTAGGGGGAAGTTCTATAGCTTCTGAACTGTGACCTTCGATATGTACTGAACACTTCATGCCAGACTGAAAATACATAACAAATTTTAGCATTCTTGGTGGGCAGCCTATCAGGTGAGGCATTTTGGAAAGACCCTTCAGGCTAATGTAGTCAAATGAATTCGCTAGATTTTGAAGTTGTCGTATAGAAGAGATTATATGTCTATAGTTGATCTTCCTCTGTAGAAGCCACATTCAGATTCGGATTAAACTCTATCAGCTAAAAATGTAGATGGGTCTGTAAGACATTAGTGAACAATTTATCTACAACATTTCGAAGATAAATTCCTCTGTAATTTTCGCATTCTTGTGGAACAAATTCGCCCTACAAGCGCCGTGTGCCTAGTTTTAAAAGGCGTTTTCCAATTTGGTTTTGTTCAACCTACTCCGAACTTCCCTAGACAGTTTAGCCAAGACTCGTGTTGTGGCGCAAACTCTGACACCTAAATTATCCAATACCACTACAGTGTTTCATAGCCACGTCTTTGGAGACTGTTGTGAGACTATGATAAAAGCATCTTTTTCATCAGTAATTAGGAATCGGGAATCAAGATTTTTCGGTGAAATAATAAATTGCTTCAAGTGTGCCATTGGATGACAGATATAAATAACAGAGGATGATGCAATCAAAATCCTATTGAAGTGATTGCTTTGTGTGAGTTCATGGAGGTCGCAGAGAGCGTCGGCACCTAGACGTTGGCCAATGAAATGGTACCAGCACTACACTTTAAATTTAAAGTTCAAATCAGTTCGCTCCCGTTGCTGCTTGGTTATGCTGCTTTTAGTAGGCCGTTTCGCACCCCAAGCTCTTTCTTTCCAAAATATGTAATCTCTTTCTGTTAGCAAACCAGTGACTGGTAACCACATTTCTTGCAGTGCAGCCACGCTGCAATTAAGCTTTTTAGCTCATTGTCAGTTAAAGCAGATTTTCTTACGCCTCTGAAATACAATACGTCGTCAAGAAATCCAGGAAGAATGGACCGGACGTTCTAGGATTCCGGTTTCACAGCCGATCTGTGTTGGTTAGTAATTCGTTTCGCTGGTGCGAAAAATACAGTTTGATTTTCGGTTGGTTCGTAATCCCCATGAACCATGTGAAAATAGCAGACCATGGAATGACGGCGCCTTTTTACATTGGGGCTTCCCGTATTGAGTAACTGATTCTGTCCTGGAAACAGCTAATGCTATAGCCAGTTTTAATTCACGAGTTTCTAACCCCAAAGATACATTACTACCATCGGATTTGTAAGCAGCAATTGTGCTTGAGGCTATAAGCGATATATGTACAAATTCTAAAATAGTGCGGCATTTTGAATTACTTTGAACTTTGGATTACTTTGAATTACTACCTACGTATGTTGAATGTCAGCAAGTTAACGGTAGCTGTAGGAATCACACATGGAATCCAAATGTTATGCGACAGTTAATTGCATGAACCACTTTGTGATTTACTTAATCACTCTTTGAAGGAGGGTGTTGTTGTACTTTATGAATGAAAGGAATCATAACACCAATCTACAAAGTTGATACTTGCTATAACCCAGCGAATTACCGCCCTGATACACTCCTTCGATTTTTTTAAAAATTTAGGGGGGATCGTGTGCGAAAGTATTGTGAATCATCTCGAAACACAAAACTAGTTATTGCTGTTGTTGTTTCTGCTTGACTAATCTATCTTGGACAAAGAACGACTGGAAACAGGCAGTGGATGAGGGTGGTTGCGTGCATGTTTGTTACTTAGACCTATCAAAGCGTTTTATCTCATTGATCCCTCTATACTCATGATCAACCTGCAGAGATTGGTATTAATGGGTGCCTTCTTACATTGCAGAGAAGCTACTTTCATGATCGCAAGGCAAATAAACGTATCGGCGGTGTAATGTCTAAGAACATCGAAGTCATTAGCGGTGTACCTCAAGGTTTGGCACTTGGCCCGATTGTTTTTGGTCTACAGAAATAACCTTCCGAATCCCGTCACATCCAAAATAGTTCTTTTTCGGATGATGCTAAACGTTAGATGCGAATCACGTCAATCGTGGACTGTTTGCAATTACAAGGCGATTTGAATATATCGAACAGCTGGAACAAGCTTTCATTAAAATTCAGAAATTGCAAAATGTTGCAAATAGTTTAAAAAATCATTCTCACACAACATTGGATCGCAACAACTGGAATGGACGACAAAAGAATAGGGCCTCGGCGTATGGATTAGTGAAAGTCTAATAAAAAGCATG
The DNA here is from genome assembly GCA_013407085.1 of Atriophallophorus winterbourni. Taxonomy (NCBI): domain Eukaryota; kingdom Metazoa; phylum Platyhelminthes; class Trematoda; order Plagiorchiida; family Microphallidae; genus Atriophallophorus; species Atriophallophorus winterbourni. Next base: position 96,965 of record JACCGJ010025638.1, on the reverse strand, counting down.
CACTGCGAATCCAAGTACAACCGAGCTAGCCGCATGTTAGGTATGCTTCGGCGTATTTGTCGACGTTTTCCCGTGAAACTTTCCTCCTGCTTATAAATGAGTATATGACCCAGTGTTTGATTACTCAGTGAAAGCTTGGGCACAATGGCTACAAAAGGACATCGAGATTCTCCAGCTTATTTATCACATAGCAACTAAAATGTTTGACTGTCTTCGCAACCTCCTACGTGGAGATCAACGTGTGCATCGTATTTTGGATACAATGGCTCGTAAAAGGGTTCGATTGTATCTAGTCCTCGCTTATAAACTAATGAACTAAAAGATGCATCCTCTGAGGAATCTGTTTCGCCACCAGTCAAGCCATACCACACGCACTAACACAGTGGCATTTGATATTCCACATGACACTGGAACTGCCTTCGTTTCATCTATTCATATTCATCTTACATACATTCAGACGTTGTACAATCAACTAGTAAAAAGATTTCAGGAACAAACTGGATACATTTCTGCGTAGTAATTTCAACTTAAATCCCGTTTATATAACTTAATTGAGCACCTTCACTCGACATTTATCCTAACGAATATTTTTTCTTCATACCGAGACAGTACACATTTTTATAACGACAAAAACGACGATCTTGCTAGTGCTTTAATTTATTGTATATATTTATTGTCCTTATAAGGATAACCTTGAGTGACTCATTGTTGACGATCTAATGAAACATTTCGAGAATAATCAGTTGCTTTCGAGGAACCAGCATGGATTCAGACGAATTTATTCCTGTTTGTCTAATTTACTGGTAACGCTAGATGATTGGACGAAATCGGTTGATAAAGGACAAGCAATACACGCGTGTTACTTAGATATATCAAAAGCATTCGATCGTGTTGACCATTCCCTACTACTGCAGAAGCTTAAAAGGCTTGGTATCACTGGAAAATTGCTGAATTGGCTAAATGACTACCTAACAAATCGCACTAACCAGGTACGTGTTGATGGTGCATTATCCAAACCAATTGCAGCAACTAGCGGAGTTCCCCAAGGTTCAGTCCTTGGTCAGATCCTCTTTCTGGTTTATGTCAATGAAATACCGGAAATTGTTCGATGTAACATTTCATTATTTGCGGACGACATAAAGATTTAGCGCAGCATTCGTAGTCCAGAAGACTGTCTGCTATTACAAAAGGATCTTGATACGCTTCACAGCTGGTCGTTGAAGAACAAATTGTCGTTTAACTTCAAAAAATGCAGGATCATGAATATGGGGAATCGAGTAGAGTTCACATATCACATAGGTTCGCATGTCCTTTAAAATTGCAGTGAAGAAAATGATTTGGGTGTCTGGATATGCTCCAGATTAAAAACATCGCTTCAAACTAACAGTGCCTTTAAAAGAGCAACACGTGTTCTAAATCTACTCAAACGTGTATTTTGGAAATTTTCGCCCAAGATATTCCCAAGGATCATGAATACATACTTCAGACCAGTCAAGGAATACGGTGTGCATGCATGGTCTCCGTGGCTCAAAAGGGATGGGGAACTTATGCAGCGAATCTATCACCGCTCAACAAACTAGTTCTCAGCATCCGAAACAAACCATATAAAGAAAGGATAGCTCAACTGAATCTGTTCGATTTTCCCCATTGACGAATCAGAGGAGACCTTATCTTACTTTACAAAACATTCCATACCCCGAACCATCCCTTACAGGATTTATTCACGCGAAGGGATACGAGGAATTATCGGACCCATGAATATGTGCTGGTCGTACCCCATTCCCGCCTGAACTGTAGAAGGTATTTTTACTCTGTCCTGTCTGTTTTACTTGGAACAGTTTACCTTCAACCGTTGCTCACGCCACCAGCTTGCATGACTTTAAAACGAAATTAGACGAACTTTTATTGCATTATTCGTTTCCAGAACACTTATATACTGTTTAATCTATGTTCTTATATTGTTTATACATTTAAATTTCAATTTATACCATCCTATGTTTGTTGTTAAGCTTGTTGCTTTACAGACCATTAAATAAATTGAATTACCTTGAATTACCTATGGTGTTGTACAGATAAAAGAATTTTATACCATGGATTCATGAATCCTGAATCTTGAATCTACATAGGACAAACACAGAATCATATAATAATTCCTGGTCAGTTCTCAAGGCGCTCATGGATGACCAAAGAAATGAGTTGCTCACATACACCACACTACCACATCATTACCGGTTTCTTGCTATTTGCTGTCATCCGGTGGAGACAGTAAGATTAAGAATATTGAGCCTTGAAACCGTGGATATGTTTTAAACAAAGCTATACTTGAATGCCACGGTTGCATAGGGATTGTTAAACGATCCACGGTGTTCAAACACAGAACCACATAGTGATTCCTGTTCAAGCACTCAAGGCGCTCATGGATGACCAAAGCAATGTGCTTGGGCATCTCCAGCACTTACACACCACTAACGGTTTCTGGCTGATTGCCGGCATCAGGTGTGAGACAATAAGATTAGGTTCAGGATTTATCGCGTTCTTGCAATCTGGAAACAGCACTTCCTTAAATTTACTTGCGTTATGAAAATAGTTCAATAGGGAGAAAATGTTTTCAGTATCAAACAAATTATCAATCGAAGTAATAGTGCTATGGCTACGCAAATAGTTTAGTGAACATGATTTTCGCACTAGGGAGTGATTCACAAGTTTGCCCATCACTCTCCTTCTACCGAATTGATTCAATATCCCTACTACAATGCGTTCATGTAATTTGCCTAGGAATCATTTGGAGTGCGTTACCTGGAGAACCCAGCCACATAATTATTGATTAGGACCAGAAAAAACAAATCGTTACATACCAAAGCGTTTCTGTGATTTATTGAATCTCAATGATGGTCGTCAAAAACCCGATGTGGCTAGCGCAAGATGTTCGGCTTCTGACAAAATATTTTGTGCAGTAATTATCAAGCTCTTTTCCAACAGATGAATGTATACTCTTGCGATGACTATTTATATTTGAATTTTTACAGGCAGTACAGAAATAACAAACAGATGGATGATTATGATCATTCACAAGCCTTATTCACTCATGAGTCAAAGTCTCATCACGATGCACGTGCAGGTGCAATTCGCAAAAATTATATTTACCAGAAGCTTACCGGATCCAGGCCCCTGGCGCAATATATATAATCAAATTCAATAGGACGATGATAGTTTATTAATAGATTGAGGCAAAATTCGGATTAGCTCTCATATAGTCGTCAAGTTTGATTTGAATAAAGATAAAATGTTTGAGCTTACCAAATCGGCATGTAGCGAATTTCAAACAAAGCACGCACGTACCGAATAAAAATAAATGCGGCAGTTCTGTTTGGAATGTGGTATTTCCAACTTGCAACCATGGCCACGCCGGTTGCTAGAATTTCGAAAGTGGAATAATATGTCCAGGGGGTGGGAAACAGTAGTGAGTATTTTGTATGCGAGGATGAGATCACCTCGCATTCTTCTTAGTGTAAGTGTCCTCAGCTCCAGTCGTTTGTGTCGCCCGGCGAATGGCGTATTTTTGAGTCCAATGACCAGCTTAGAAACTCTCTGATATATGCGATCCAGGAGTAAGATGTCTTTCTGGACGCCTGGTGTCCAGGCTTGTGCGGCATAGTTTAGAACAGGGTGTATATATGTATTCATCATGAGCGGAAAACACCCCAGGGAAAACGTCCAAATATCCGTCGTAACATGCCGAACAGCCGAGACGCGCTTTTGTAAACGGTTTCGCATTGTAGACCATTTTTCAAACTACCGCAAATCCAGACACCCTGGTACTTTTCTTCTTCGGTGTACTCCAGGTTTCTGTCGCCGAGCTTGTATTGATTGGAAATGTCAAAGTCACGTCCGATCAGAATTTATCTTCGACTTTTGCATATTTAATGACAGTTTATTTTCGGATGACCAGTTGTACAAAGCGTTTAAATCGTTTTGCAGCAAAATACAATCGCCAGCATTTCTGATTCGCCTCCATACTTGTATGCCATCAGCAAACAAAACTATCTTACTATCAAGGTAGAATACCGTTCCGAAACGCTAAAATCTCACCGGAAGCACAGGACCGGTTTCGAGGTTTTTGCCTCTCATCAGCTATGCGAATCCGCTGGACACTTCGTGTTTCGAACTAGTATTTGTGTAGACGGATGGCGCAATGTGAACTGAAGTTCTCGTCTACTCGCTACTTTATAAGTAGCTAAAGGGACTAAACTAAGCCCCAACTGATCCAACGGCGTATTTCCGCGAGGGTTATTACAACCCCGGGATAGTTCAAAGTAAAAATACCATTCCGAAACGCTAAAATCTCACCGGAAGCACAGGACCGGTTTCGAGGTTTTTGCCTCTCATCAGCTATGCGTATCCGCTGGACTCTTCTTCGCGTTTCGAACTAGTATTTGTGTAGACGGATGGCGCAATGTGAACTTCAGTAAGTAGTAGATTTTAGCGTTTCGGAATGGTATTCTACTTCGAACTATCCTGGGGTTGTAATAACCCTCGCGGCAATACGCCGTTCGATCAGTTGGGGCTTAGTTTAGTCCCTTCAGCTACTTATAAAGTAGCGAGTAGACGAGAACTTCGATTCACATTGCGCCATCCGTCTACACAAATACTAGTTCGAAACGCGAAGACTCCAGCGGATACGCATAGCTGATGAGAGGCAAAAACCTCGAAACCGGTCCTGTGCTTCCGGTGAGATTTTAGCGTTTAGGAATTGTATTCTACTTTGAACTATCCCGGGGTTGTAATAACCCTCGCGGCAATACGCAGTTGGATCAGTTGGGGCTTAGTTTAGTCCCTTTAGCTACTTATAAAGTAGCGAGTAGACGAGAACTTCAGTTCACACTATTTTACTATAATTTGTTATTGGTATATCGTTCATATAGACTAGGAGCAGTATTAGTCCAAACACTGAGCCTGGTGGAACACCGCTAGTGACATCGATGTTCTTCGATAATAGGCCGTCCACATGAACTCGGATGTGTCTGTTGCTGAGGTAATCTCTTATCAATTCGTATATTCTTTCAACAATACCGTGTTTCTTTAGCTTGTTCAAGAGTAAATTGTGATCAACTCTGTGGAACGCTTTAGAGATGTCCAGGTAGCACGCATGAATACAGCCCCCCGCATCGAAAATCCTCGTCCAATCGTCTAAGCTTGTCAGCAAATTTGTTAGACAAGAGCGATTTCTGCAAAATCCATGTTGGGCAACTGCCAAAAGTTGGTTCGTTTCCAGATGTCTAACGATCTCTGCGGTTATTATTCGTTCAAATACCTTTGATAACGAAGACACCAATGTCAGCTGCCAGTAATTTTTAAGCTCAGAGCGGTAACCACCTTTGTAAATGGGTATTATTTGTCCCAGTTTCCAGTCTTTTGGCACCACGCCAGCTTGGAGCAAATTAATAAATATGCGAGATAGAGGTTTAGATAGCTGTGTATCACAGGTTTTTTTATTAGGTTTGAAGTTATCTCATCTGGTCCTGGAGATTTCTTTACGTTTAATTTTCGTAAGTGCAGTGCTACCACCATCGGAGTAATCAATACTTCACTCAAGGTCGGTCTGTCAAGTCGAATGATTGGTTCCTGATCAGGCTCCGTGGATTTCGGCGCAAAAACCCCGACATAAAATTCTGATAACAGGTCAGCCGTCTGATTTATGGATTTTGTGAAGCCGGACGAAGTTTTTATGGCAAAGACTCCTGGTTTAATATTCGTTCTTTCGTTTACAAATCTATACAAGAGCTTCGGATTCTGGTGCATCAATTGCGATTGGAACGCTTGTTTATCATCTCGAATTATGCTAATAAGTTTGTTTCGCAGTTGTGTATATTGTGCAGCGGTTGCTCGAGGTGGTAGCGAAAAACGAAAAGAAGTTGGAAAATGTACTTCTATAAATATACTTATTACGGGACCGCTAGTAAAATACATCACGTGTATTTGTTATGGTGCCCTGGTCAGAGCGGGTTAAAGCGCCACCGAAATGGAATCAAACCAAAACGAACGATCGCGGCAAGCGCACTATTATTATCCTATATGTCCCAAAGGCTGCCACCGGTTCGGATGCGAAGTGTAAATTCCACCAGGATATAAAACAACTGAGATTTATTAGTAACATTATTCAAACCACCAATAACGCGGTTATTAATACTTTCAGAATCCGGAAGTATTGACAACCACTAAGGCGGACACCGTGCTTAACAACTGGAACTAGCGCCCATACAAACTTTCACGAGAGAACAACATTATTAGTAAACACCTGAAAACTGACGCCATCTTGGAAGTTGCCGAACCTCTTTTTACTAAATTTAGCGATGCCGGCAATCCTGATGACGACTCTATCGGAGTCGCCGATGTAAAACACCCATTAACATAAGTCCCACCATCTTTGACACGTACTCGACTTTGACTCGACTAGCCAATCACAGTGGATGAGGTCGACGCGCAGCAGATAAATTCGAGTGATTCCCACCGCCCAGTTGCTTCGAAAGAAGTTTCGCTGATGATGTCATCTAGTTTGATGACGAAACGTCCGCAATCAATCATACCAGCTCGGAGAACAACTATGAACAACAATCACGTACTCGACTTATTATCTCAAACAATAAATGTTTGTACACAAACGCACAATGCTTAACAAAAAAATTACGCGAGTTAATCCAGCCTCATAAAAACATATTCACCAATACTGGAAGTCGAAACGGAAATCTGCTTCCATCAGAATGTAGCCGAGCTGAAAATGTTTATTACAAACATTTTTCTTTCTCATCGTGATCGTATAGACCGTGGTGGAAGTGGTGTTGCTATTTACTACGATCAACAACTGACGTTCAGAGAATTCATAGACAAAGATTTGATGCTGGAAGACACCGTGTGGTGTTCACTTGAATTAGTAACAGATAAAATCTGTGTTTTTGGTGTGATTTACCGACTACCGCCAGCAGGCGATGCATACAATGCAAGTTTACTCGAGAAAACACAGCTGGTTGTTTACATATATCGCAACAACTTCCTGATCATGGGTTACCTTAAACTCATGAATTTACTGGAATGAGAGATAACGCCGGCGTATTTTCATGATCATTCTGCGAAATGTGCAACGGAGCATTATGTCTGACCCATCGCGAGTCGGACCAATAGCTACATTGCACGATCCAACATTGTGTAAGATAAATACGATCAAATGCATATATGCATATAAAGGGTGAATTGACTCCTCAGAGGGGCTTTTGAATCGGCCGTGCTCAAATAACTTTTTCTACGCATTTTTATTTTTTAAATCAACATGGAACCCTTTTGTTTTTTTAAACTTTTTAACAATCTAAAGGATAAACTAGGGTAAACATCGGAGACCTAAAACTGGAGGATGGACAAGTAGCTAAATAGTGACTTAGCTAAGGCGACAGCCTTCTCAAAGTTTTTCATTAGCGTTCAGCGAAGGGATAATTCTTTACTCACACCGTCTGAGTTGCTTAACTTTCCATCTGGTGTCCCTGCACTAGATGATTTGTCCTTTAATGAGGCGGAGGTGTATGGAGCTCTTATTCATGTTCGCGCTAACAAGGCTGAGGGTTCGGACGACATCCACTCAATTATGTTAAGAAATCTCGCCCCAGTGCTTGCAGAACCACTATGTGAGCTCTTCAATTCATATTTGCACTCGGGAATGGTTCCTCGTGAGTGGAAAGAAGCCATAGTAGTACCAATACATAAAGGTGGTTGCAGGCCGATTCTTGGTAACTATAGACCAGTCAGCCTGACCAGCATCGTCTCGAAAGTATTGGAAAGACTTATACGCGACAAAATCTGCCAGCATCTCTGCCAACATTCTCTACTTAGTGTAGATCAACATGGATTCCTGAAAGGGAGGTCTTGTCTGACTAACCTCTTGAGTTTCCTCAATATTGCTACGAAAAGGTTGGATGAAGGGAAGCCGGTCGAAGCGCTCTACCTGGATTTTAGCAAGGCTTTCGATTCCGTCAGCCACAGATTTTTAGAAACTAAGCTGGCAGCAAAAGGCATACGGAGTAGTTTACTTGCTTGGATAAAATCATTCCTGACAAGTAGGACCTTTAGAGTACGAGTAGGATCTACGTTGTCGATCCAAACGGAGGTGATAAGTGGGGTGCCTCAGGGGTATGTGCTAGGTCCGCTGCTCTTTCTGATTTTTATCGATGACTTGTCGCCTATCTTGGAGTGCCCGTGCTTCATTTTCGCGGATGACGTGAAGTTCATGGGTTTCAACGAATGAAGATACTCTGATGCACGACCTCGAGCGGGTCATTGACTGGTCCATACGGTGGGACCTCCCACTGAAGCTCAATAAGTGCCAACTCTTGTCTGCTCTGGTCGACAAGATCACAGTCCAGGTGTCAGGTACTCCTATTAGCGTTGACGCCACGCAGCGGGTTAAAGACTTGGGTGTACTAGTTAGAGCTGACTTCAAATGGGAGGACCAATGCGCTGTTGCAGCGCAACGTGCACGCAATGTGCTCTTTCGGTTGAAGTCGGTGCTTTCCAGCAGAAGTCCCGGTGTGTTCCTGCCACTTTACAAGTCGTTAGTCAGGCCGCATTTGGAATATTGTGTCCAGGCGTGGTGTCCTCACTACCAGAAGGATATCATTCGACTTGAAAGAGTCCAGCGACTAGCAACACGCATGATTGAGGGTCAGCGTGGGAAAAGTTATGCTGATCGCCTATGGGCTCTGGGTCTTTTCTCTCTTAAGCGTCGTCGTTTTAGAGGTGATTTGATTGAAACCTTTAGGATCTTGAAGGGTTTAAGCGGCGTTAATCCAGATGACATCTTTACCTTAAGTCCTAAGCTGGACACTCGCGGACACTCACTCAAGCTTGCTAAGGAACGATGTCGATTAGATTCTAGGAAAAACTTCTTCAGCTTCAGGGTGGTCAACTTCTGGAACAAGCTCCCTGAAGAACTTATCTCCTGTAGTTCCGTCTCAACTTTCAAGCAGGGTTTAGACCGTGACTGGGGTAAGTTATTCTCTGATTACATCCCATGATTACCATGCTTAGGTTGTCCTCCATTTTGCTCGCTATTCATTGTAGCAATTTTAGAGCATCTTATTATACTTGATTCTCCATCAGCTGACCTCTCACCGTGCTGGTGAGGAGAAACTGTCTTTTCTTTTTTCCAGCATCGATTATTGCGCGTTGCTGTCCTACTACTATCCGGTACATCGCCTGGCACCGCGATCATCAGAGATTGCAAACAGAGAAAAAAGAAAATCACCTTTTGGCAGTGCATCGATTATTGCGCGGTGCTCCATCAACTACATTCTCCTAGTCCTACGATCATCAGAGGTTCCACACGGAGAAAAAGGATTGACCCTTTGGCAGTGGTGGGTGCTTCTCCGCAGCTTTCCACCGAAAGAAATTCTGGACGCTCGATTGGCTTGTCAGCCACTTACTGTCCTGTGCCTACTGAACTGAACATATTTCTATGTAATCGAAGGACGTTAGATGCCCCGCACGCTTTAAATGCTGTGCAATTTTTAAAAAATGGGGGATTTGCTGTGCCGGTCAGAAAAATGGAAAAGAAAACTTGTGCATGTGGATTTTTAAAATTCGTCAACTTTCATCACGACGCTTAATACCGGTGTAGACGAAATCGAAGCTTTTTTGGAATTGAATGTGAATGACAATCTCAAATTTTCCAATTAAACTTTAACTCTTCTGTCATATTCATTATTCGCATTAAAAACGTGTGTATTTAAATTTATTTGATTCGCTGAAAATTTGTATTAACGAATAGAGCCTTCTTCTTCTTCTTATCCTCAGTGATTAACTAACAAATCAGCTGAACTATCCAAGCTTTGTGACAGAATTCTAACCTATTCTGTTGCAGTTACAGAGACTTGGTTCCAGCCTTAGATGAATGATTCTGAGCGCTCGATGCCGAACATGTCACTTCTCCGTCGCGATTCCATAAGGTCCGGCGGTGGAGTTGCAGCCTAATTTCATGAATGCTTAGCACAGTGTATAGAACTCAATCATCCAGACCACAGACATCATGATACGATGTGACGTTCAGTAAGCCTAGTCAATGGAGATGAATGTACAATCTGCATTTTACCATTTACCGTTCACTATTATCCGAAAGCTCACTCGATATATCACAAGCTGCCAGACTACTCAATTGCTGATCATGGGCGATTTTCATCTCCTGCATCTGTTTTCAAGAAGTGAACACTCCCTGCATTCATTTGATCATAAATTCAAGGAGGTTATCTAAATCTGATCATTGCGCAACCATGTTGACGAGCCAACTCGCAAACGAGGTGTTGACCAACCTTCAACCTCTGACCTTGTATTAATGCTTGAAGCAACGGCAATACAATACCGGACACCACTGGGAAAGACTGACTATGGGGTGCTTGTCTTTGATCATGTATGTAATGCCGAGCGATTGAGCAAACAGACAAACGTATCGCGGAAAATACAATTTGAATCTTGAAATATTAATCTCCTGGATGCATACACTCAAAAGTTTGACTTCATCAATTCTGGCTCATGTTACAATACATTTATAAATTATTTTAATTCGGAGATTAAAGAAAACTAGAGTTTTATTCGACAACTACCGGTTTTTTCATCCGGAGTAGTACTAAAAAATGGTTGGCTATAAATTGAGAGTCTTGGGTACGGAAGCAACTTGGAAGCTATTCGGTAAGATACCGATGGACTTCACGATTCCTGTAGCAAAAGATCGCATGAAGTTCCAATGTAACTTTGCTTAAGCAAATGGAAACTAATTCTAAGCTTCTCTACACGATAGTAAATGAGCGATCAAGAATCAAATAAGGCGCATTCTCTGTACAAATCCCTAATGGTTTGTCTCACTCCGCCAAAGATACCGTCAATTTTTTAGAAATGTTTTACTCACTTGCCTTCAATCCTAAGCTTTGTATCCCATATAAAGTGTTACCAAATTAGCCAGTTTGAATTATTACGTGTAATGACTGTCAATGAATAAATGATTGGGCGGCACCTTTGTAAACTAAACGAAAAGAAGTCCCCTGGCGCAGACAAAATTACTGTTTAATGCCGAATACGAAACAGAGTGACCACCCTCGTTCGGCAAGACAAACAACACTACCAGCAACGCATGGTGGAAACAATTGAATATAAATCAAATCAAAATTACCGTACAAAATTGTGAATGAAATAACCAAAGTGAAACTAGGTGCTTTTCTGCTCATGAGACAACACAGAATGACTGCTACAATTCAAGATACAGCAGATGCTCGTGCAAGCTTTTACTCCCCATTGTTCTGCCCGAAGCAGCAATTATTGCATCATGGTTTATCAAATTCGTTACAACTGAACCAATAATTAACCAAGTCGTTGTGGAACGACACCTACGACGACTAAATACGAAGAAATCCCCAGGTGGGGACAACATTACCTTAGCTATTGTTCATGTATGTTTCAGAATACAGTCTAGCTGATGTTTTCATCCGGAGTCTTTGCGACGGTTGCGCACCGTCAGCATGGAAAGCTGGTGGGATAACACCAATTTACAAGGGTGGCTGTCGTAGCAATTTACAGGCTCGGTACACTGCTCCCATGCAACTCAAAAATTATGCAGCGCATGCTAACTGAATGTGTCGTGGGTCACTTTGAAACAAAAGGACGTTTATCATCAGTGCAACATGGGATTCGGCGAAACAGATCATGTCAGTCGAATTTACTGATCACGCTTTACTTTACTTTGTGCCACTATCTCCACTTGGAGGATTAGTCGGCTTCAATGAATATTCTTGGGAATTTGGGCACAAAGCGGCGTCCCCAGCACCAATCGGCGTTTGTTCGAGTCAGCTTCTCTAGCCTTTGCACAACCAAGTGCGACCTGCCAAGCAGCAGGTAGTTGCCAGTAAGAGGTGGTGTGTCTAAAAGACTTTGTTTCAGATTTCTCCTCAGGGTTTTCTCCCGAAGCCTTTCCCGCGATCGGGTATCCCGCAAGGCTGCGGAGGTTGAAAATCAGGGTTTTCCTTCCCTTGGATGTAGTGCCCTCCCAGGCTAACGAGCTCCATCTGCCCGAAGCAAACTGGTTTTTAGGCGCCAGTCACTCGCCCTCGCCCCTTCTCCTGTTGGTAGAAGCAGTTCCGCCGGGATCGGGGAGCCACTCGTGCAGGCCAGAAGCTGGACTTGGTTGTCAGAGGCTATTTCAGACGCGTGCCATATGAGAGCATTTTATAAACAGTGGGAGCTTATCCCCACTGTCACCCCCGGCTAGGACAACCTTTGGAACCTGATCACGCTTGGACGTCTGTTGACCTGAAATACTCCGTTCATGTCTGCTATATTGATATATCAATGGCATTTGATAAGGTCAAACAGCCTGATTCCGCCAAAGCTAGTGCAATGTGGGATATATATATATATACACTCAAATCTCGGTACTATGCCACCCGTTGGGACCGAGCAAGAGTGGCATAGTAACGAGATTTGAGTGTATAGCTTATTATCTGACCGATTGGCATGTGCGAGCCAGTATTGACGGCGTTCTATAAAAAACCATCAATGTCACCAGCGGCGTCCCGGAAGGTTCAGTGCTCGGGCCTATATTTTTCTGGTTATACATAAATGATATTGCGCAATTAATACGATGCAAGATAGTTATTTTTGGTGAGGACATATAACTTGCAAGCAAATCGGATCCATTCAAGATTGTTTGATGCTGAAAAAGGATTTGCATGCCATTTATCACTGGTCTCAAACAAATCAGATGCCTTTCAACATACGTCAATGGAAAATGGTACAACTTGGTCGGCATACATATAATCCTGGTCATAAAAACATGAATTGGACCAGCGCTGAGATGGATGTCGGTTTCTGAATTACTAATAACCTGAAACCGAATAGTCATCGCCAAAAATTCTTCAACAGAGCAAGAGGTATCTTAGAATGCTCCCCCAAATAAAAAAATACTTTCACCCATCCAACGATAGAATACATGATCCCAGTTTGAACACTATGAGTGCGTAAAGACATTGGATTGCTGGATAAGATTTGCCACCGAGCGACGAAGCTAGTTGATGGGTTGCCAAGATAGAATGGTCATGCTGGGATTGACAGATTTACACAAAGGAATGTTAGGAGTGACAAGAGCCTAACATATAAAATACTGAAAAACCATCATCTCCGAGAGTTGATAGAACTTAGTTCCCAAACGAATACACAGAGTCATCCAAGTTGTCTCGTTATACCCCACTCAATTCTCGATTGTAGGCGTCAATTCTTCTCGGTGCGTATTTGCCCTCTTGAAGGAGGTATTGCTATTTACTATGATCAACACATCACGCTCAGAGAAATCACACACAACGATTTGGTACTGGATGACACATTTTGGTATTCAATTGAATTAGCAACAGGTGAAACCGTTGTAGGTCTGATGTACCGACCACCGTCCGCAGACGAAGCCTATAATGCAAGTTTACTCGAGAAAACCCTGATTGTTGTTTCCAGATATAGCAACAACGTCCTGATCATGGGTGATTTTAATCTCCCGAAATTACCGAAGAGCGAGATTCCGCCCGTAAATTCACTTGATCATTTGTTGGCCTCCTTCGGTCGATATCGACCATGGATGTACATCACAATCGTATGAATTTCATGTTTTACAGCTTTTGGAATGACCAAACAGTCCGATTCGGGAGGAACAATCACTCCCACAGCGCTGGTAATGATAGTCAGAACTCTGTTGTAGGACGTCAGTTACACGCCGGTGGCGTGCTCTGCGTTCAGCAGCCAAGAGCTGTATCTGCTCCTCCCCAGCTTGCAGACGACGCTTTACCCAATGTCGCCCAAGTGAGCGGTCAAGAGCAAGTTCTTCACAGCTCGCGGGGTCAATGCCAAGAGCTTTCATATTTCTTTTGCAAACATCTTCGTACCGCAAGTGCGGTCTGAGCAATGGTCGACTTCCTAATTGCATCTTATCATAGAGTAGATCTTTCGGAATACGACCATTTTCCATTCTATAGATATGACCAAGCCACCGCAGGATGCGCTGACGTAATGCTCTGTAGATCAGCTTTTGAAAGCACTTCAGCGTTAATCACTCTGTCCATCCACGATATGTTCAAGATACGACGAATGTTTTGTAGATGGAAAGCATTCAGCTTCCGTTCGTCTTGCGTGGGTGGTCCAGGTTTCACTGCCGTACAGCAAAGAATTTACTACGCACGCGCTGTATACCAACTCTTCGTCTTTACAGTCAGCTTGGGGTTACCCCAAACACGAGAGTTCAATCGGGACAAAATGACAGCTGCTCTGCCAATCCGCTTATCAATCTCCGTCTAGCGAGGTTATCCGCAATGGTTGAACGAAGATATGTGAAATGATGTACTGCTTCAAGCTGACAGTTTCCAACAGTGATGGTTGGAGGGGATACAGTCCCTTGACCAAGTACATTGGTCTTGCTCATGCTGATTGTTGGCCCAAAATTTTATATCCGACGAAAAACAGTCCATTAGCGACTGTAGGTTCTCTTGGGAGTGAGCAATAAAGGCTGCATCGTCTGCAAACAACAGGTCACGGATTAGCACAACCCGTGCTTTGGTTTGTGCTCTTAACCGGTTAAGGTTGAAAATCTTACCATCACTTCGTATGTAAATGCCTTCTGTCCTCGTCCTAAAAGCGTGCTTCAGAAGCAGAGCAAACAAAATGCCGAACAGCGTGGGGGCAAGAACAAATCCTTGTTTGACGCCGCGGCGAATTTCAAAGGCTTCTGAACTGCAACCGTTAAAATGGACTGAGCCTTTCATAACGAGTTTGAGCAGCCTATCAGATCAAGCATTTTGAAAAGACCCTCCCTGCTGACGTAGTCGAATGCCTTCGTTAAATCAATAAAAACAGCGTATAATAGCATAAGCTATTCCCGACACTTTTCTTGAAGTTGTCTCAGGGAGAAGATCATGTCAACAGTTGATCTTCCCTTGCGGAAGCCACATTGAGATTCGGAGTAAATTCTATCAGCAAAAACTTGCAGCCGGATCTGTAAGACTTTAGCAAACAATTTGCCTACAACATTCAGAAGGGAGATTCCTCTGTAATTGTTGCTGTCGCCTCTGTCACCCTTATTGTTAAATAGCGTGATGATCTTTGTGTGTCGCATCTCTTGTGGGACACCCACCTCCTGCCAGCACTGTAGAGGCAAATGGTGAAAAGGTTATAATAATGCTGCTCTACCGCATTTGATGAGCTCAGGTGGAATTCTGTCGTCCCCAGGAGCCTTCCCATTCGCTAAGCGGTCGATTGCCATATTGAGCTCATCAAGAGTAGATATTAAATGGTCGGCAAGCGCTCGACATTTTCAAGTGCATGCGGTAGAACCGTACTGTCCCTGGAGTAGAGAGAGGAGAAGTGCTCAACTCATCTTTCCATCTGTTGAGTTTTGTCGACAATCCGGTTATCAGTGACAGGCTTAATGGGAGACGTTTTAAGTTTGTTTGGGCCAATGGCTCTCTAGATCCCATCATACATACCGCGAAAATTTCCGGTATCCGCAGCTTTTTGGATATTCAGGCTATTTTCAGTCCAATAGTCGTTTGCACATCGCCTTGCAGTCGGTTGGACCTTATTTCTAGCTGTTCTTAGAAGTCGTAAGTTTACATCTGTTGGCATACCTTTGAACCTTAAGAATGCTGACCATTTCTCATCCAACACGGCGGAAAGTGCGACTCGGCATGAGTATGTATGAGTATGAAAGCACAAGCCTGATCCAGGCAAAGTGCTGCAGTTAGAAACTGCACGTGGGCTAAGATACTGTCAGGTTGCCCAGGCGTAGACAGATATGACGGAGGAATAGAAATGATAGTCAGACTACAGCCTGTTTCAGCATGCAGCTCACTACCGTTGGCCAATCAATTTAGCACGATGTTAGCCGGACAGCAAAGAAATACTGCACGGGACAAACAAGAACCACACTATTTTTGGAGGCGTACAAAGACCACAGTGTACATATTAAACCGAATATCTCATAGTGAATGAAAAATGACATTTGAATGAATTTCGAGATGCATTTGCTTGTATTCACAAAAATGGAAAACCCTGACAATTACATGAAACGCACATTACGCAAACGGGTTATCACGGTCAACTGAAGTTAACTCGTTTTCCTCAATGGATGTAAAGTTCAAAAAGTGTGAAGGGCGATGAACGCGGTGATAAAACTTTTTCGGCTTCAATGGTTGTAGTTCGTACTTCATGTTAGGATCATGACGTACACCTGAAAAAAGAAAAAAGTTATCGAGATACGGAAAGAAAAGGCACCATAAATTGTTATTTCGACATATGCACACCCATATATACTTACCCATAAAATTGTAGTTCCAAGAAGACTGTGGTGGAACCATGAAAAATCCAAGAAATCGGTCCGAAAGAAGCATTTGAACTCGCTCATAGTGACTGGGGAGATATCCTTTGGGATTGTTGCCCTTATCGGTATTTTGACGACCCCATTCGTAACCACCAGGGGTTAGCTTGTGAGCACACAGCGAAACGGAACCGGGAGTGAAACTACACGTAATTATGATAGTCTTCTCGCAGTCTTGATCAGAAAAATTTTTTGCGTGAGTGGTTATATCCTGCAACAAAACGACAATTTACCTCATTGCAAAACCAATAATCATATTATTTCATAATTGCCGTATTTTAAGAAAACATTTGTGAAATGGAATGGTTTTGATAACGTGGGTGATTAGACGGTATTTTAGGGCTTATAAGGAAAGAATTCACGCTATAAACGTTCAAATAAAACACTCGGTCAGCAATTTGAATAGTGTTGTGAATTGTTCGCACTGACACGGTTTGACGAAGTTGCTACCGGAAACGAAACGTTAACAAAACTACCCATTCAATATAAACTTTAGATTCATGAATATGGATTTCCGATTGACCGCAAATACATTTCAATATCTTGCCGGAGCAACATTGTCGCGCAGAGAACGAACATTAACAGGGTGGGATTGCCTGCGTAACTCAAGCACCAACAGAGCCACCCATACTAGGCAGTTAGATGAACATGGTGTCAACCCAGCCCACTGCCTTGTGGTCAGGTATGTTAACCAAATGGTTGGACCAAGAGCCAGGATTGTTTCCCTGGCCAGGCATTGGCGACTTGGAAGCACCTAGTCGGCACACAACCGACTATAACTACAAAAAACACTAAACTGCAATCAGCCGGCGTGCATGATAAATAGGGTAATCTTAGCTGTTAGGTACAAGAGGGTTGGTCAGCAAAAAACAAGGTGCTGCGGCAGTTGAACATCTGTATCCGTCTATTCTTAGGAGTCCTTTTTCAACCGATTCTAATCTTCATCATGATTACCAACAGAGTCCGAGAAAGTGTTAAATAAGGTCAAGCAAACAATGCTGGCAACGTATTCAGTCGATTGGTCTCAAAAACAAAAGTGAGTGAGATTCTGGCTGGATTTTAAAAGCACACGTATCTTACGCTAGGTTGAAGATTTTCAACGGTTTCATTACTTTGCTTGACTCGATATGATTTGTGACAAGAGTTACATTAGATCTTCCTAGTGATTCAAAAATTAAAGCGTGTATGGAATCCATGAAACGATTCAACGCTGCTGAAACTGAGGCCACACACCCTGTTCTCTTCATAGGTGGCAAAATCCTAATCATGCAGATAATCAAAAAGATGCGCGATGTTCCTGCTCTCATTAATGAAGTAAATTGTCAGTGCAAATACGCTGTCGAAGATGAACCAAGCATAGGGAATCGTACATCATAGAACAGCAAGCGAGCTTCCGTATCTGTCGACAACATTTTTACTATTCAACAGATCTTGGAACTGCGCCATAATTATCGGCAGCAGACAATAAAAACATCTTGTTAAAGTTTAAAGAGATGTAACTCAGAAAACAGAAATGTCTCGTTTAATATCTTGTTGTGTAATTCATGCTTACACGTTTGAATGTGTTAGGATTCACAAATTTTCTACGAAATTTTGAATCACAAAGGGTATCCGCAAATTTGTATTCGATTTTTAAATTGATACAAATATTAGGGACTTATGCAACGGAGGCACACCAACTTCAGGAGTTCATATACTGTAATGTGGCAAGCTTCTTGATTCGGACTGCACGGCTCTGTATTTGATCATACAGTCCCAACCTGATGAGTCTAAACAACCATAAACCAGTTATTGTATGATGGAAAAGCGTGTAAATACGGATATCTATAGGTTTTCAAATAATGGGTTTTTGCTCAAGTATGTGTGACATTATTTTTTATTATAATAATAAAACCTGTAAGAAATATTATCGAATATTCACTGATAAAGGACTGTTGGGTTGGTAAATCTGACAGCGAAAGTGTGAAGGAAAGAATGCAGCGAGGGTAACCAACCTGTGGAGAGAGTTGGGGAAGCTCATTTGGCTGCGTGTGTATCCAACCAAGTGGCTCCAATTCACGTAAGTAGTCATCTTGTGGCAGACCCTTAGGGAGATGTACTGTTTGATGCGTTCCCCATTGTGGAGGCATGATTATACAACGAATTTCTTTGATTTGGGGGTTGTCAGCTGGCGACACGCCATACAGGTATCCAGCAATCTAACGATAAAAAGTAGACAGTATGAATTAATAGTGCGACATCATACACCTAATACAGGAATAAAGCTTACCTGGGTCCGTAAATCAGAGATGGTGATAAACTTTTTCAAAATATTCTTTGGGAGGATGTAAGTAAATCCACTTTCTTTTATGTCGTCAGAGCTTACATAAATGTTGTTTGTACGAAGATATAAGTTAGTGGCCGAGATGGCACGGACACGCCACTCTGTTTTGCTACTGAAGTGCAACGTCTCATAATTGGATGTCGTAGTGGAAATAATTTCATCCCCGTGCTTATTGACCGTACGCGTAGTGGTAGCAGTTAACTGCGATTGCTCCTTCGCTTGTTTTTCTATTTCCGCTATTTGCTGACGCTGTTGTGAAGGTGCCGAAATTTCCATTCCAAGTATGATGTCACGAATTTCAGATTGCGTGAGAGAGGCAACGTTAACACTGAAAAGGGCATGAAAATAGTACGAAACAAAGCTATAATAATGTTCAAACATAAGTTCTCAGAAACGTGCGTATTACGATGGAAGTGCGAGATGTCAGAGAACTCGGGGATTAAGTTATCATCAGAGCATCGCCTAAGAATTTATAGTTGAAAAAGAAAGAAAAATGGCTTTATTCGAGTACACGAATTTTCAGCGATAATAATAAGCAAATAAAAATGCTATCAAACTACGTGTAACATAAAAATATGGATACATGGCAAAACAGATTTCTGTACGTGGCCCATCAACCAAATCGAAATTTGGGGATAATTACATGTTTTGAATTAATTGACAAAGGGCCAAACATGATAATGATTGAGAAAAAAGATTACCTTAACAATTTCGATTTGTGTTAATTTTAAGAATGCAGCTTGATGTATGAAAAATCATGTAATTTTGAAATACTATCATTTTTCATTGCAGAAATGAACTCATGTTCAGGAAAATGACAATATCTTACAGTCGAACTCATGTAAAGCTATCAATCTACCAAAAACATTTTATATCGTCACTCATTAAATCGCATGAAATTGACCGGACTTTATCAAGTAAAGAGTTGAAAATAGATAAACAACGACTAACTTGTTTTTCTTGCCATAGTCCGCCAAAATCAAGTCCTTCAGCTGATATTCGACCTTTATCCAATCATCTGGCGACAACGATGGCCAAATATGATGTGGTTCGGTTATTGTTGTCTTATCAGGTTTCAGGACAATCTTTGCTTTATCATTGTTTACGTGCAGAGCCCGTAAGATTAAGATCAAACGAGAGAACGCGGTATAAGAACTGATGCTTTTTAGCCAATCGTCGTACAAATTAAACAGAACCATTTGTGGCTCGGAAGCCTTGAGGATCAAATCACCGAACTTTTCTACTTTCAAGCAGGCTTGGAAAGGGAGCTGAAGTTCCGAACCCTGGTACAAAAATGAAAGAAGCGAACGTAATCAGTGCTGAAATCTCTTAATCTACAATATACACATGATAACAAAAATGATAATAATACGGGCTAGGTCATATCGAAATTCCGGTGAAACGAATCTGTTAAAAACGACGTTTGTAAAAAGAAAATGAAAGCACTCAACAGTAACTCTGCGAAACAGCGATTGACCGCTCGATTAAGCGCAGGGTGATTATATGTAGATGGGGAAAAGCTGTTGTTAGCCGCTGAATGTACAACACAGACGGTACAAACTCTGCTAATCGACCGATTAGTGAAAATGCAATGATACGTTGGAATCGGAACAAACTGATGCGAGGTATCAAATCTACATGATTGTAATGCGCCTTCAACGATTACCAATGATAAACAGATCGGCAATGTAAAAGAAATACCTTGATAACAATGTTAGGGAAGTCGAGAAGATGGACTTCCAAGGGATCCAACATCCCTTTGCGAGTGACGATTATTTGTTTGGGCTGTTCTTCGACAGGAAGCGAACGAATCAAAGCGGCAACTTCCTCTGCAGTTTTCCATTTGGCGAGTTGGCCTAGACGTTTTTGCCCAGCCCACACAGATGTGTGGATGATTTTCAAGAAAAGCTGACCCGTGCGGGGATTGAAAATGAAAATAGCACCATTTATGGGTTTCGTTGTAAGGTTCCCTTCGAAGGTTTTATGTATCGTGACGCGATATACATTAGTATCATCGACAAACCAAATAATTTGATTTGAGAACAATTCATTATAATTTTGCGAGCTTAAATAAGGCTCGGTAGGCTCGCTGGAGTAAAGTTGTAGAGCTTTGCGGATGCGTTCACGTAACACATATAAAGCCGGATTAGCCTTCATTATTTTCACCATTGCTTGTTGCACTAAGGGTTTGCAACCTGGGAACCAATTTCCATACGCACTAAAAAACAAACACAAAATGCATAGGTAAAAAGCGATAAATAAAAAGAGTAGCAAGCGTAACACGGTGTGGCAAAATAAAATGTCATTCAGAGATTTAGTTCGACTATCTCACTATTTTACGATCGATATGGATTGGAAGTTTCCTTCGGAAACAAAAAAGCGAGAGCAATGACAGAATCTGTCTTTAGTCATGCTTCATATGATCAAACGGTATATAGACAGAAATCAGGAAATATGCGAACTAAATGGCATATTTAGGGCCTAGGAGTTTCACTTAGAGCGCATCTACTGATCAAAGTTTTACAGTTGCAGTGTAATGCAACGGTTCAGCGGGAAAATCACCGCGACTGGAGTTGAGTGATTGTTTTCTTGTATGAAAGAAAGGCACAAAATACATTGAAATGTTGCACCTGGTACTTGGCTTGGGTCAAATGGTTGGTCGGAAATTACTTTAAGACGACCGAATCCGATGTCAGCGAAATTAAAAAATAGCATAATTTTCTATATAAAATTTGAATGATAGTAACTGAAACACTATCGAAATATATTAGCAGGGAACCGAAAAATAGTTGAAATATAAACTGCCAAGCAAACGTTACTTCAATAATACTGTTAAACAGGATTATTACAAAGAACCACGAACTACAAATATCGAATCACAAAGTGATTCTTGGTCAGGTGCTCGAGACCCTTGTTAAGGACAAATATAAAGTTGTGTTTAAATCTCCTCATTTACACATCTTATCAGTGTTTCGCTGAAGCTGCTCTTACTGTCTCCACGTGATACAGACAAACAAGCCGTACGTGATCACCACAATATATCGGTAGTTTAAAAGACCCTCGAGCGCTGGGATATGCATTACTTTGTGATTCAGAATTTAAACCTAGGACATGTTTGTAAGAACCTTATTTAACCTTAGCGTTCAAGCCTACCTTCGTTAACCACTTTACTACTATTTCACGCCTCACTGAACACTATTTTACTGTATCCACCTGATGACGGTAAACAGCCAGAACCGTTTGTGCACGTAAGTGGAGGATGTGAGCAAAAAAATATGCGTTCTCGTAAAATTTGTACACATTGTTATTAAAGAAAAAATGATAATATATGTAAAACGTGTATGCATGTAAATATAGTGAATCAAAAAACAACCTGTGCAAGTTGTAGGCCAGATCAATGGCTAACATGACACCAGTAGGGGATGGATAAATTGACATGTTGTCAGTCGTATAGTCCAGGAATTTGGCACGAGCGTAACGCTCGATATCATGAGAATCGTAATCTCCCCAGCGTAGCTGAATATCAATCCAAAACTTTTGCGTGGTTGTGCCGTCCATCAGATCCCTGTTGCAAATGAAGATGAAGTAATAGAGCGAACGTGGGAAAATGTATTAGTCACGTTGCTTGCATATATGCAGAGCTATTATCAACATAACGGCACTTCAGCCAGCAAGCAAATTATCACTGATATTTTATTTATCTTCACTCTTGTGATTTCACACATGCACATATATAATTAAATAACAGAATAAAAAGCAACCTACTTAGAATCCGCCAACAAGCTTGGACGAGAGACTGGCCATTTATAGGATGCAAACAATAGAATATCTGCACAGCTGGAATTCATTTTGTACGATTTTCGGGGATGAATTGTCTCCTTCTGGACTGTTTCAATTTCTAACGCATCCAATTCTTGATCGAAAACTTGACAGATATCCATGACAACAGATTCGTGAATTTTTTGCCACAAATGCGCGCGGAAAATTTGAATTAGTGAAATTTTCAAGGTAGGGATTTTGCCATGCATGAAGATACCGGTGAGATCCAGTTGAACTTGAAAACCTACATACACCTTAAAA
Organism: Atriophallophorus winterbourni; assembly: GCA_013407085.1. Classification (NCBI taxonomy): domain Eukaryota; kingdom Metazoa; phylum Platyhelminthes; class Trematoda; order Plagiorchiida; family Microphallidae; genus Atriophallophorus; species Atriophallophorus winterbourni. Next base: position 74,130 of record JACCGJ010025638.1, on the reverse strand, counting down.
ATTGAAATATTTTGTGTAGTAACACTCAAATTGAAAAGCGGTGTTTGCGGTTATCTGCACAAAAGCATTATGAAATAGCAAGCTCAGATCCACACAAGGGTGCCGCAGTTATTGACTGAACGTGGGCTAAAATACTGCTAGGTATCCAAGGCGTAAACATATATACGAATGGAAATGGACATGTCTATGAGGATGCTGCGTGTTCCCGCACGCAGCTCACTGCCGTTGACAAATTAATTTAGTCAACATCATGAAGCACAAGTCTGCAGCCAGGCAAAGTTTCAAGCAAAATGATGTACGAAAAGCAGATAAGCAAGCTCATGAAAAAGGAATACGAGCAAGCAGAATATGCAAAAGCAAATGCGCAAAAAGTAGCTTGTTTTTGTAGTTTCACTGCATGCGATTTTGTGATTTTTTCACCAATATTAATAATAAATTATGACACATAAAATACACTGTCGCCACAAGCTTCGGTTTACAGTCAACTATTGGGTGATCTTTTGAGCCCCGCTGAGCTTAGCGCTACGGTGTTTGCCTTCATTTCAACGTGCCACGCTATGGACTGGCCACCCGATCGTTTACCCCAGCTTCTACCGGGCTCTGTGAATAAGGCACGGTAATTTAGAACGGGGTTAGCTGCACAGCACCGAAATACTGCACGACAGAACATCCGTACATGGCTACGGGAAAGAATATATCATTTTTTTTCAGGACAAATACCGTCGCTTAAAATCAGACAATAAATGATAATAACCGCGGGAAGTTCTCCTATTTATTTTGCTGAGCAAGCAAATAAAGTGAGTGTTACAGATATATATGGTATGAAATCACAAGCCTGATTCAGGCACAGTCAGAGACTGCAGTGTTACAGATACATTCCGGAAATGCTAAATGAATGTAAATTTAACTGGAAGCATTATCATCATCAAAGACAGCATTACACCGGTAGCACGTACCGAATGCAAAACAAATAAAACAAAACAATAAAAAATCGATGGTTGCTTACGTTCGCTCGATTAATGGTTGGCGACCACCACAAAGTAAATCGACGGTTAGGAATTTGGTTCAAACCAGAGCGCTGAGCGTTGGTTAGTTTCTTGTATTTCATAGATTCCTCGAAACCACTCGCCTTTTCCCTGAAACATTAACGAATCATATCAAAACGGTTTAAAATGAAATAAACAAGAAACAGATACTGCAACATACCAGAATAGGCCTTCCCAAGTTGGAAAGTATGTTCCTTTAAAAAGCGTATGCTCTAAAATACCTTCAACGCCACCAAGAGCTTGAATCATATCAGTACGATAATTATTTAGGTTCCATAATTTCCCATCATGACGCTGATGTGTCCACCAAAATGGATTTTGCTTGAGAACCTGGTATTGTTTGAACTCAGTGCGCACACGCCAGCCCTTATCGTACGCAAGTGTATGTCGGTCCTTTTGAAAAAGCGTGTTGATTCGTGGAATGCCTCGATCCCAACTATCTTCTAAGTCTTCCAAAGTTAAACGCCTGAAAAATGAATAAAATTCTATAGAGCTGTTACGCTTGATATTTTTCTCTCAAAAGACGAACATGTGAAAGAAGCTGGGAGCATAATTTTCGGAAGTGTGGGATAGATTATAGTTATTTCGATAAGGCATGTTGAGCTCGCATTAGTGAATCTCATTATCACCATCACAGACAGCATTACACCGGTATGTATGTACGTATGAAAGCACAAGACTAATCCAGGCAAAGTGCCGTACAGTCATAGACTGCACGTGGGCTATGATACTGTCAGGTTGCCCAGGCCTAGACAGATATGAGAAAGAAAAGAGAAATGGTAGTGAGACCCCAGCCTCTTTCAGCATGCAGCTCACCACCAATTTAGCACGATGTTAGCTGCACAGCACAGAAGTACTGTACGATTGCACATCTGTGCAGGTACCTAATGCTTAAGTGCCACACAACCATGAAAAAGTAAAATCCTAAAAGATGGGAAAGGGGATTTAAATATATTCTATAGAAGAGAAAGCACAAACAAACTGGGAAGAGGTGCGTACACCTCGAATGGAAAATGCATTCAAACAAGTTTCGTGAACGAGTAGAGCATGGTAGCTTCTTTGTGGCTTTTACTGGCATACATCATAACAAGCTTTTCTCGTCACTCAGCTTGACAACATACAAGGTTAGGCGAACACTCCAAGAAAATAAGGGAATCTGAGTCCCCGTCGTGTGCACGAATGTGTAATCGTGCAGTACATATGTGCCATGCGGCTAACGGCGCACTAAATTGATTGGCCCCTGGTAGTGACTTGCATGTTGAAGCACGCTGGAGTCTCATTTCTATTTACTTTCTCATATCTGTCTAGGGATGGGCAACCCTGACAATATGTTATCCCATGCGAAGTGTCTAGCTGTGCGGTACTTTGCCTGGATCAGGCTTGTGTCATACCATAAACTTTGTGCCGTGATCACTTGCCGTAATGCAACTTCGTTTGAGCTACGCCTCAGTTAACTTCAAATTCTTAAAAAGGAACTGAAATAGACAAGGTAAAATGACAACGAATTTCAACAGCTAGGATGTGCAGATTACGGGGGAACATTTTGAAAAGAAATTCAATTTCGTTAGGTCAACAAAACGAAATGAAAAAGTGTCACTCGTCAGTCTCTATATATCTAACACTATTCGAACAATACACTGTTTGTCCTTCCCACGAGGAAGCTAGAGGAATTTAATACACTAATAGCCGACACCTCATTAACAAACAGATTTTCAAGATTCTTCAAAACGATGATCCTTGTTTTAATCTTAAATTTCAATATATAATGGAAAACAAAATGAAAATAATAAACGTATTTAATGAATTATTGAACTCACCGGTTTTGAGCATTAGCCTCTTGTCGCTTCAAAGCATACTCGGCCCAGACACTTTGAGAATCTCGAAATTCGGTTTCCCACGATAGAATGTACGAATACAAATTCGGTATTACCTGATCTTCTTCGTGGCTCATGCCAGAACGAAAATGAGTGATGCCCACATCTGTTTGTTTTGACCACCGTAAATCGGATTGTGGAATGAGAACGTGACCCATGCTAAGCATACCAAGTCCGCCTAGCTCCTACAAATCGAACAGATTGACAAAATCATAGAGCGCTTTGAATGGATGATAGAGTGAAGGGTTGAAAGGCATCAATTAATATCTGGCTAAACTAGCGTTAAGAGGACTGCATCCATTATTGAGTTCAGAAATCAGAAGTTGATAACAATCGAGAACATGTGTAGCTCTGAAGTCACAAAACATTTTAAACAACTTATAATGAAAATGCAAACAAATCGACATTTTAGAGACTTCGCAAATACGTACAGCGAATAACGTAGTCGCATCACCACATGTGCAAACATTTGTGTTTCGTTTGATAGTCGAGATAGCCTGATGTTGTATAACTGAACGATAAGCGAGCTGGGAACAGGTTGACGTCATTGGTAACGGATAAACCGAAGAAATGACTTACTCAACAAGTAAAGGCAACGCTGAAACCCAGTACGTAACTAAACAATTTGTCGTCATCGCTTATAACCTGGAAAGCGTCACACAGTGTGATAGACTGCACACAGGCTGAGATAATGTTGCATGGACCAAAATAAAATTCGCCAAAAGATTGCGAAAGACTAGCGCGTTTTAAGATCTGCGATTGAGAAACAGCAATAGTATTGCATCACTTGCATGCTGGAGAGCAGCACAACGGCTCAGTTGATGAATAACATTCGAATATGTCAGTATTGTTGAACTCGAGTCGGTGTCTAATATTATTAGTAAGAGGAAGCAGAAAATTCAGTAACACTGAGCAAATAATATTTTGGCAAAATGGCGTATTAAAAATTATGATCTTGAAAATCCTCATTTGCATGGATTTCCATCACGCATACTTGAAACAGTGTAGAAATGGTAAACACGGTATGACGCCGCTGATGGAAATGCTTTCAATTAAAGATCTTGGTTCAAAACGATGAGTTTAACCCCATCGACATGTGGACACATGTCATTGAACAGGTTGATTCTCGTATTCTTAGCCAACAGTGGATTACAAGTCCTTGTTTACTTTTTCGACACTTTCAAGGCATGCGAATCATAAATCCTACTGTACCTACCTGACGGGTGCCACCAACACGAGACTCGAAGTATGATGTGTGATAGAAATGCATACAAATAAGGATTTTTGTTAAAGCTCATAGGTTCAACATGTGATTGAACAGGCTGGTCGTGTCAAACTTATCCAACAGTAAGACATTGGTTTTACCTTGTTAACTATGACCTCTCATGAAAGAAGGACAAAAGTAGCTTGCAACAGGATCTCTGGAATGGTTTCTGTGTCGAGTTGCAAAATTAAAAGATTGTTGATTTCGAACTAGTGGTTGTTGTAAAGCAGTCAAAGAGAAAAAAATAACTAACAATCACGAGAAAAAATAAATTAAACAAATTAAACTTACTTTAGGTGTGTAAAACACAACAGGAGGGAAACGAGCTGGCATTTTGGAGTTCAAGCCAATTTTAATACGCGTTTGGATTTTGTTTTCACACTTCACAAGTAAATCCAACAGTGGAACGGTGCTCACAGCGGCCTCTCGAAAATAGGTCATTAGGCCGATCAGCGCTGTATTCCATTTATTTACAATTTTCGTGAATGTAGTCGAACCGGATGCCATTAGGATTTGTCGAACACGATTGTGAAATCGTTGCATGGAATCATCATCCACTCGAAGAAAACACTGTGCGGTTCTTTCTTTGGTAACCTGAAGCAAATAAATAATATACATAAAAAAGAACGTAAAACACGAACATTATAATGCGAATATTACTCACTTCGTTTTGAAGATGCCATACACCACTGGGAAGATTAGCATCCATAGCTTGAGATGGAGCACGGATGGTGGGTAGAATACGACATTCGAATCCACACATGGCAAACAACAGGTTGGGATTATCTTTACCGTAAACAGAAACAAAGCTGTTGTCCCAATCAATGGTGGTGATTGAACGAGGCAAGCGATTTTTTATATCCCAAAAAACAGCTCGACCTAAATTCACATCGTGCTTCATAAGACGCATACGGCTATCTCTGGGCCAACATTTCTTGTTATTGTATCCCACAATGTTTTCATTATTAGGATCAGGGTGCTCTGTTAAGTATCGTTGGATAAGGTCACGAGCTTCATCCGCGGTGAAACGGAAAAACATCCAGAATCGATCGACATATCGACAATAGAGTCGAATCGGATGGGCAAGTTCCGTGGCAGTATCCTGAAGAATGAAAATCACTTTCAGAAAATTTGCAAAATTACAACCCAGTGTTATTGCTGGATAAATCGGAATAAATAAAGCATAGACCAGCAATAGAAACTTATGCATGGCATGGAAGCGAGATAATTTAGAGTTCGGTGTTTCTATAACAAACTTTGACACGGAATAACTATCGATAGAGAAGCGTTCACGACGGCAAAACACCATGCACCGGTTGAGTATTCCATGTCAAGGTGTTTCCTGGTGGAAATTATCCATGAGGATAATATGGAAGATATCTTAAAAATATAAAAAAGAAAGCTTACGCACAAGCCTGATCCAGGCAAAGTGCCGCACAGTCAAAGACTGCACGTGTGCTAAGATACTGACAGGTTGTCCAGGCCTAGACAGATATGAGGAAGAAAAAAGAACATGAAATGGTAGTGAGACTGCAGCGTGTTTCAGCATGCGGTCACTACCCGTGGCCAATCAATTTAGCACGGAGTTAGCCACACAGCACAGAAGTACTGTACGATTGCATTACTTATGCTTTATGTTGATGATGCTCTACTGTACATCTAATAGTGACGTCGAGCCACATGCTGATGTCAATTTGTGTTTCTTACATTTGTAGAAACATTGGCAAGCTGGGAAATCGCAACATACATGCAGTCTATGAATGCACAGCACTACCGATCTCCAATCTTGTGATTTCATTCATACGTAGTCTAAAGATATCTTGAGTAGACGATTGTATAAAATCACATGTCTGATTCAGGCAAACTACCGCACAGTCACGAACTGTACGTGGGCGATATTACTGTCAGGTTGCCCAGGCCTAAACAGATATGAGAAATAGAGAATAAAGATACGGTTAGGTTGCCCAGGCCGAGATATGAGAATGAAAATAAAAAATCGAGCACGATACAGTTAAAAATTTGTAAATAACTCAAGATGAGTCAATCAATTTTAAACGAAATTATAATGTCACACCATAATAGTGCTTATATCAACGATAGCATTATACCGAGGATGTCTTGGCACTTTGTCTGGCTCCAGACTTGTGCTTCATGATGATGATGATGACCGAGGATCTTAAATGATCAATCAGCAAGCTTCCACTGTTATGAATGTGGATATTATTGACTTTAATTACGAAACGTCAAGAAACTTTATAATATATATTCCATTTCCACGGAGGTACTTTATTTACTGGCAAGAGCGCTAATTCGACGAACAGTATTATTTTAACCGACTGATTTTATTCATAATTTGCGTTACTTCAAGATAAAACCGAACGTTTGCGATTCTGTCTTTACTTTAGTAACTAATGATTTGGTTTGAACTGAATTCTTTGTCACCAGGGTCATTTCACAAAGTACAAATCAACATGAACAATAGCAATATCAAACTATGAACAAACTTTACGCACCTGAAATTGCAGAAAATCATTTGGTATTTGTGGCGGCCCGCACATTTCAGCAGCTCGTTCTAAACCCAGAACTAACAGGTCCAAAACGAGTCCATAATACTGAGTAATGAATGACGCGAACTGCAAACCGCGGATGATGCCATAACTGTTAGTGTGATTCATGTCTTTGTAATTAATAACGACGTTATTCTTTGCAGTCATGTAATCCGCTATGTTGTGATCCACTATCAGACGGAGAAGTCGATTGAGAAGAGTTAAATCGATTTTTTCATAAACTTTCTCGAATTTAGTTTCCAAAAGTACATTACACTCTCCTTCAGTTGTATCCCAGACATCCTAAAATACAAACATAATACAATGAGTATAAATATAATACATGCACGTGTAAAGAACTGTTTATTTTACCTTAAGATTGTTTATTCCTTGACACCACTTATATACTAACAAAGGTGGTGGTTCGAGATCTGCAGGCTTTACCCACGGAGGGAAGAGACGTCGTTTATCAGCTTCATACCAGAGATATTGATCGAGATAGGCATCCGTTATTTTTTCAAGTGGCTCGACGTCATAAACAGGTATCAGATGGCTATATAGGTCCATGAACTCAATTCCAACTTCCTTGAAGGCACGTTGTGTCAACAAATGGCGTTTGATTCGACTGAGAGCTTCATGTGGATTATCGTATGCTTGTTCAATGAGACCCAATTCTTCCCGTTGCGATTGATTGAGTCGGTTTTTCACACTGTAAGATTCTCGGAGTCGTTCTAATGACAAGATTAACAATTTCGTATCGTGCTTGTAACTGAGTGGTGGGAAAGGGATGGGAGAGAAACGACGACTTTCGAGCCAATGTACAGTTGTTGTATAAATCGCCACAGCCTCTTCAGTCGTCACGTAAGGGCCATCCTAAAAATGAAAGGAATAAGGACAAGATTCGCAAGATGATTAATTTATAACAGAGGAACAAATCCTACCTTGAGATAGTTATGTTGTCTTTCTTGTTCAGCCTTCAGGTACAATCGTGTCAGGCGACCGAGATTTTTTTTACAGACGGTTTTATCTACGGTGGCACCACGCCGGATACGCTCTCTGTTATAGTGAGCAGTATTTGTCCACCAGTCCGCTTTTGCTTTCACATACCTCAAAATCATGTTTTCTATCGGTATGGGCATATTAGGAACCTAGAAAAAAGTAAGACTAAATCTCTGCGCACGACACTATGCAACACAGTGATTTGAATTTTAAATTACCTTCCATGGGATATTTGCTTTCCAACATCGCCAGGCTTCACTCAAATGTTGCAATATTGTGCGAGCTTTACTTTGTTTAATTCCTTCAGGCATCATATCCAAAATATCGTGCATAACGGCCGCGCGTAATTCCAGATCATAGTGTGATTCAACTCTTTGTTTAGTAACTGTTTTCGCGACCCCCTTAGAGTGACGGCCTTCGAATTGACGGGATAGCAAGTTTCCGAGCCAACGTTCCAATAGTGGTGTGATTCCTCGCATGAAAAACAACCAAACACGCCAGCCGGGTGCCCAAAATCCAACACCTGGACCCTTTCCTACCGGACCAGTGTTGAACCGGTAATAGATGACATGTTTCAGATCTTTACACATGCGGATTTGGCGCATCAATTTGTATTTGTAGCGATACATGCCAGTCAACTGTCCCACGTGTGCAAAAATATACTGCAAGCCATCCGCCAGCTGTAAAAAGTTAAACGGGTAAAACGTTAAAAAGTCAGACTATAATTTCCCAATAATACCGAGATATGCTCAAAAGATTGAACCAACTATGGGTATTCTGGTCACCCACATTATAGTGACTTTCCGGACCCCTGCAATATCATCACAAAACGTACCTGAAATGCATCAACGTTACCCAAACGGTATTGAACATGACTATCGACAATGAGCTTGGTGAGACGTAGAATTTCACGGCAAAGGTGAAACGCGTTTCCGAATCTTGACTTTTTTCTTTCCTTTGTCGTCAGTGTTTTTACAGGTTTCAGGTTGAAATTGTAGTCCAGGTGAAGGTAGTTGAGATTCTTACGGTGAATTAGCAAATTTAACATGTTGTAGCCTTGACGACAAACTTGTAGGCCTGCCTCTACCCAGTCTAGTGTAGTGGCTTGAAAGAATTTGGTGGCTTTGAATGAACGGAATAGGTAGCGTTTTTTCTGTGGTTTGGGACGACGGTGATGTAACGCGTTTAGCACATAGTACTTCAGAAGTTTTTGGTAGGATACGCGAACCTAGAGAATGTAGAGAGAAATTCCATTAAGTACCTTTACAGGCATTCCAGCTGGACAGTGTTCTCGGTACCAAGACTTGACCAACGGAATATCGATCGCACGCCGAGTAGAACCAGATCGCAGACAAAAAGGTCTGGGAGCCCAAATTAACGCTATGCCGTTCGCTGTGTTGTCAGTGTATAAAGGTGAGTCCATTAAAAATGGATTCAGCTCCAGTGGAAGTTCAAAATCTTCCTCATCTTTGGGCAAAACGTCGAATAACTACAGGAAATAAATATACGTTGCCAAACCTTAATACTTTGCCTTTGGGAAATCGGGTTGATAAGAGGATCAAAATAGAATGCTGGTAAATCCGGATCTTCAGTTTTAATGAAAAGTACGTTAGGTGTATGGTACCACGATAAGTGGACTTGGAACGGGTAACTGTTATAAAGGTACGGAAATGCAATTCTATATTCGGTACGGATCGGTTGACGGATAATAATTTTGTTGATGTCATTGAATTCATTCCAATCTTCATCCCTGAAAATGACTGAACAGAAACGATCTTACTCTAGATTTTTATCTTTCACAAGTGGCTCAAACTTTGGTCCCCCAGGTAGCGCGACATTGAGAGCTTTCGCAGTGAAAAAGGATTTCAAATCGAACAAATAAAAATAATTATCATCCACCAAGTCTGTTATAAGTGAATTCGCCAGTCGATATAAATTCGCCAGAACGTCCAACGGAAGATTCCACCGCTTGTACGTTATTCCATTTAAATGTCTGAAGAACGGCATAAAATACAAATTAATTAGCGTTGTTTAAACGAGCGACTGTTGGATTCAATAGAACACCAAGACTTTAAACTTATGGTAGGATTGCTACTTTTTTAAAACAGAAATCTGAAATTGAGACTGGACCTTAACTTAATGCAATAGTTTGTAAGGTATATGGTATGATCCAGGCAAAGTGCCGCACAGTCAGTGACTGCACGTGGGATATGATACTGTCAGGTTGCCCAGGCCTAGACAGATATGAGAGGGGAAATAGAAATAGAAAATGCGATAGTCAGAGACTAGATAAAGTCGACTTAAACGTACTTTGCATGCCCGCATAAGTACATTCGTCGCGCACGATAAGCCTGGTTGCCTTACTTGATGTACACATATAAGAGGGCAAGCAAAAACAGGTTACTGCTGGCTGCGATTTAATCAGTCCAAGCTTTCCACTTCCCACTTTATGACGTTTTCTTAGCATTTTTGTTTAAATCCCTTTGCAAGGAGGATCATAGATCCATCGAGTAATCAGGATTGCATCCCGGTAGAGTATGTGTAAACCACATTTTATTTCAAAAACCAAAGTAGCCAGCGTCAGAGCACTAGCAATAAGCGCCAATCAAGAGCTTTCTGATGATATACAGAAGAACGCGCTCTATAATGCAAGAATAAGGCGCTGAAACGATCAACCAAAGAATTCGGGTATCGGAAGAATCGTGGTGGAGGTTAGGACCGAAAAAGCCATCTGGCTTTGATCCACTTTATCTGACAGCCTAATACTCCTCATATACATGGAGAACTCAAGTTTATGGGTGTCTTCGTTTCGGTTGATAAGGTTGCGTTGTTTAGTAACCATAAAGGTGAACCTCAAAAGAATTTGAACATATTTCGGGCAGTGTATTCCAATAGTTCTAAATGCGGCAGTGTACAAGAGTCTGATAGTCAAAAGCGTGAGTGGATCCGGGGTTGTGTTCTAATGCCAGTACAGATCAAGAAGCTTGCAATAAGACAGAATATCCTAGTGACTTTGCTACTGATTTGTTAATGGTATCTTCTATAAAATTGAAAACCAGAGGTTAGTTAACACTGTTCGAATTTAGTAATAATGTTACATTGAGCCTTAAAAAATCGTTAAGTATAATAACTTTTGCGGCATATTTTATGTAGCACAATGCATCGCATAAGACGTTTTCATTTGGTGAGCCAAGCATTCATCCAATCATAAAGATAGCTTTTAACTTTCAATATGTACGGCGGTGTAACTGGTAGGCATAAACTCTACCCGAAGAGAATGTTAAAAAACATACATAGCGGAGCTAATTACTGATGGATATCAATTTAGCGCATTCAGCTCTCAAGGATAGTAGTAATGCAAAATTTTGTCGAGGTTTAGCAACTTTAGAATATGTCATCTCACATGCAGCCCAAATGGCTTTAGCGCCATGTCCGACTACATACGTACGATATTAAGCTTACTTTTCCCGGGTCCGCAGGGTCGAAGTTAAACAGCTACGGAATCAATAGAATAGTAAGCATGAAAAAATGGTTTGAGACTTGTACCTAAGTGATGAGCAGGGGCTTTGCACATTTTTTTTAAATATCGGTATAATAACCGATTCAAGGTTGTCATAGCCGGAACGGTTTTGGGGATAAGCTTCCATTTCTAATAGTGTTCTAACGGCGCGCGTTTTATACAGCCTGACAATCAAGTCCAGCTCCTGGCATTCTTGCGTCGCCCTGAGTAACCAGGCCTAACAGAAGATCGAAGGCGACTGACTGGCGCTTATAATCCAGCTTGCTCCGGGCAGGTGGAGCTTGTAGGTCCAGGAAGGCGGTCCACTTGGGGGAAGGAAAACCATTATCTTAAACCCCCACTACGTTGCGGCTATATCCATTCATGGAAAAGGCTTCAGCAATTAACCTCGAGAAAAAACTGTAGACGGGGTCTGCTACGCAGTCCGAAGTTGTATTAAACTTCGTCCAGACGATGTCTGCGACGACAACGTTGCCCAAATGCATCAGCCTAGCTGTTCCTTTGGTTCCAATGTTGTCGTGAAGAGGGAGCACTTGCTGCATAGCCAACAGTTAGTTCTCCATATTCCACTGTCCCGGAGTACAACACAGCGCACCAATGGAGAGGACACTCAATTTCGCCTCTGTGGACAATAACGCGGGTAGAAGCAGACACCAGTTTAATGCTATGGCTCGACAAGCGCAAAACTAAGCGGCTGGGGCTGCTACTGATGGTGGAAGAGTTCTCCAGGTCTCGTTGGACAGCTACCGTCCCCCACAAGCTGGACAGCTACCGTCCAATAAGGCGCCGTCTGGCCACGGTCTGCTATCCTCATTCGGTTCATAGGGATTAGGAACCAACCGAAAAGCAGACTATTTTTCGCGCGCCAGGAGAACGAATTACTAATCAACCCAGATCAGCTGAAACTGGGAACCTGGAACGTCCGGTATATGCTGATCTCGTAATGACAACGGCGAAAGATAACTTAGCTTGTGCTCAGAGCACAGACTGTACCTTGCCAGCACTAACTTCCGCCATTCGAAGCGTTACTGCTCCACCTGGAGATCGTCATCTACGGCCTTGTTCACGCAAATTGACCATATTGCTATCAGCTACTCCTGGCAAGGGAGTGTGCAAGATTGCCGTTTTTACTGGGGCATCCGTCCGATCATGCGTTAGTCTGTGCTAAGCTCTCGATGCGTTTTGGTGGGAAACGTAGAAATGTTGCAAGTCTGTTGAATGTTGCCAGGCTTAACGATCTCCCGGTTCTCCGAGGGTTTCAGGTCAATTTGAGTCTGCATCTTTCACAGTTCCCCAAAATCGTATCGATGACCAATAAAGTGGGATTCAATCCTCTTTGGAAACAGCCGCGTTGGATAGTTGTGGGTTGACTTCCCATGTAGCTCAACACTGGGTTTCTGGGAATTCTCTCCAATTAATGGACCAACGTCGGTTGCTTTCAGCTGATAGCATACATGATGCGTCACGAAGGCTTATTAAACGTAAACTGGTTGCCAGTTTGAGAACCGACAGGGTAAGTTGGTGGAGTTCTAAGGCTACGGAAATGGAATCTGCGGCAGCTGTAGGTAATTTCAGAAAATTGTTCCAACTCATCAGAACTACTGGAAGCGGGCGACCAGGCATCAGTGAGCTGATACGTGAAGCAGATGGTTTGCCAGTTTTTAACATGCACAGACACATGGAGCGATTGGCAGAACATTTTGAAGCACAGTTTAACTGGCCTTCTGCACCCACTGATTTCGAGAATACGGAACACTGTACCCCATGGTCGATTTCTCTTGAGTCTCCGACTCAATCAGAGATTTACGGTGTAGTCCGGAGCCTTGAGCGCCATCGGGCATCAGGTGCTGATGCTTTGCTTCCGTCATTGTTCAAAGATGGCGGTTTCGCTTTAGTTCGCGAACTTCAAGTGCTGTTCGCCAACATATGGGCTGAGGAACGCGTTCTGATCCCTTGGAGAGAATGTAATAGCTCCGATTTTCAAAAAAGGGCGGCGCGATTCCTGTGAATATCATCGGGGTATCAGTCTCATTTCAGTAGCTCGTAGAATAGTGGCGTCCATCCTGCTTCACCGATTGAGTACCAAACGGGAAGAGCAAATCCGTGAGGAGCAAACTGGGTTTCGTGCCGGCCGAGCGTGAATAGATCAAATTTTCACTCCGTCAGTTACTGGAGCTACGCCACGCTTTTCGTAGACCAACTATCATGGTATTCCTTGACATCCGAGCGGCATTCGATTCAATCGATCGTGAAAGTCTTTGGAACTGTCTACTGAGACATGCAGTGTCCGAGAAGTATGTTTGGATCTTGAAAGCATTATATTGCCAAACTTCGGGCATGGTTCGAGCGTACGGACAATTGTCGTCCTCGTTCAAAATCTCCAGCGGCGTGCGGCAGGGCTGCCCTATCTCGCCGTTCCCTTTTAACTTCGCGATCGACGATGTCTTGAGAAAAGCATTAGCTGGTCTGGTGGGTGCAGGTGTTGAGCGTCTGCCGGGTGAGAGAGCTACCGATCTAAAGTATGCGGATGACAACGCACTTCTGGGAGATAACCCTCATATAATGCAACAAGCCCTGGACCGCCTGGCACTTGAAGCTTCAAGATATGGCATGTGCTTTGCGCCTAGCAAGTGTAAAACACTTACCCAGGATTGGAGCGGCTCTCTTCCAAACCTAACTGTGTGCGATGTCAATCTTGAATTGGTCGACAGCTTTGTTTACCTTGGCAGTTGTATCTCCGCTGGCGGTTGTGTCGAGGACGAGATCTCACATCGTGTTCACAAAGCGGGTGCAGCGTTTGCTAACCTTCGCCACCTGTGGCGTCGACGCGATGTTTCACTCCTTCATGGCTGCGAAAACTGGTCTATCCGAGCGAAAGATGTCCGTCGGCTTACTGTTTTTGATACCCGTTGCCTGCGTAGAATTGCTCGCATTCGGTGGCAGCATCGTGTTACAAATATAAATGTCTGCAAGCGGGTGTTAGGACCAGGTGGCCACGGACTGAGAAAATGCTGATGCTTGCACGCTTGCGATGGTTGGGACATGTTTTAAGAATGCCTACTCACCGTTTACCGTACTGCGCCTTATTCGCAGAGCCTGACAGAAGCTGGGAGAAAAGATCGGGTGGTCAGTCCATGACGTGGTGCGTAGGAATGAAGAAACTCACAGTAGCACTAGGCTCAGTTGGGCGTATTCGTTTGCCTGGGTGGGGTCCAAAAGCTCCACCTAATAGTTGGCTGGAAACCTCACGCGATATGGCTACAAACCGAAGTCAGTGGCGCCAGTGTCATAATTTTTTATCCGGTATTATTTTACATAAAAACACAAAAACAAAAAATCGCATGCAGTTAAACTACAAAAACAAGCTGTTTTTGTGCATTTGCGTATTCCGCTGCCTGCTTTCCCTTTTCCACGCTCATCTGCTTTCCCTGCTTCATATTGCTCGGCACTTTGTCTGGCTCCAGACTTGTGCTTCATGATGATGATGACATCCACACAACAGTCCCTAAAAACGTGTCAATGACAAAGTGTGTCGTGATATTGAATGGTTGAGTTGGTGCACATTGCGAGTCTTCGCCAAACTATCTATGGTATGATGGTATGAAAGTACAAACCTGATCCAGGCAAAGTGCCGTACAGTCAGAGACTGCACGTGGGCTGAGATACTGTCAGGTTGCCCAGGCCTAGACAGATATGAGACAAGAAATAGAGATGGTAGTGAAACTCCAGCGCGTTTCAGCATGCAGCTCACTACCAATGGCCAATCAATTCAGCACGGTGTTAGCCGCACACCACAGAAGTACTGTAGGTAAGTTCGGAGGCAAAACAAACGGAAATGGAGAACGCCTTTTGGAACAATGTAAACAGTTCAATCTGTCGCTAACACTCTCTGAAACAAAGCCATAGCATAGTCTCTTGGAAACATGCTCAGTCGAAGGATTGATATTAGCTTGATCTTATCATCGGTGAACGCGCGAACAAGCTACTGGTTCGAATGAAAATCCACTGAGATGATTGATGTGACGGATGAGAAACTGTCAATATTCTTGAAGTTCATTGCATTCTATACATGCTTTACTTTCCGAACCACTGGAAGATCTTGGCCAAGGATCATAATGCATAAAATGAAGCGAGAGTTTTGAATGGAGTCAGTAAAAATATTCTTGAACAAGTGACAAGCGTTAGAAGTATGAAAGCACAAGCTTGCTGCATGCACAATGGCGCACAGTTAGACTGCTTTAGAAGTGATCATATTTCAACTTTCGAAGGAACATTGATGCTAAACCGCGTAATATTTGAAACAAAACATGCTTCGGTAATTAGAAGTATTTCACATTTCTGAGAATAGGGATAAAAAATTCTGCGTTTTGTAAAAAAAAATGAAAAAAACATGCACTCGCAATTGCCTTCAATACCTCATTTCTAATTGAAAAGCTTTACGCAAAACTCATTACTAAATAACATGTTTCGTATTGTGAATTTGCCACGGATAATTATGGTATGGTATGAAATCACAAGCCTGATCCAATCAAAGTACCGCACAGTGAGAGAATGCACGTGAGCTATAACACTCTCAGATTGCCCAGGCCTTGAGAGATATGAATGAATAAATGGAAATAGAATTACTAATAATAATTACTATAATGAAATTTACAATTCAATTACTCGTCTGTAAATACCCGCTACAAATCTAATCGAATAGTACGTAAAAGTATATCAGCTAGTTAAATTATTGTATTGTCTATAAACGGCCTTATGAAAGTGTTTTTTTCAGTTTAATTCGAGAAGGAAAAATGACCCACTTTGAATCGGCCAGAGGATTTCTATCATAAAACCATTCTGCAATCGCTCCATCTTCATCTGGGTCCATTTCCAGCTGGATGGGTTCCAAAGGTTCAACATCAAGTATGTTATCAGCGTAGTCCAGAGGGGGCTCTTCATCATCAAATGGAGGGAACCTCATTCGCTTAAAATGGCGACGATCTCTCTTTTCTCTGCGCATCATAATCCACATGCTTCCCCATTGAGCGATATAAATGGGTTCAACAACCCAAGGAACTTCGTTGACAAATGTGATAGCACCAGTAATATGATAAAGAACCTTTAATCAATGCATAAGTAATGCACGTGAATTTACTTTAACGTCACGAATTTGTTCCCATGGCATTGGCATGTTTTCTAATAATTTGAGAACTGCGTGTGGCATATATTTCAGTGCACCCAAATAAACACGTTTATCGTGGCGAAACTTGCGATTTGTCATATCACCATGATCACGTATAATTTTGCGAACATGCTCAGGTGGCATTTCTTCCTTTTGGGTATCGACAAAACCAAATTTTCGCTTTTCGGAAAATTTTTTCGATTGCAACTGTTGCCATTCCCTTGCTGCAAATCGGAAATAACATAGAACAATTAAATACCTTTGGCAGACGGAAGAGCCATCGTGAAATTCTAAATTTCGCGCTTCTAAAGAAAAAATGGTTATCTTAATAAAACATACAAATTAAACAAATATTTTGCATGCAATTTGGGCAAGTTCATGAATAAACTGTAAAAACTATGAATGATGTCATTAAGCCTCTTTTTAAAGGTGGATATCCGAATCTGCCTGTAAATTATACAACCTTCACCCTTATATTCATATTAGTTGCTGTGTTCTATGCGGTCGCATAATTCTGTGTTCTTGTGTTTTTGGATAAACTTCACTCCCATATTTCTGAATAAATTTTACCTTTTTGGATTCCTCTTAACGCAAACATTTTGTACATACCATTTCCGGAGGCAGAACAAGCAATTTTAGAAAAACCAGTTTTCTATATTTTGAAACAAACTAGACCTACACGGGCAAGTTTGTGTTCAACACTCAATATTGGATTGACTTTATCACCTTTCGAACGAGCTCGCTTTCCCACTTCACTTGACACATTGCATCGGAAAATGGGATATAATCTCAAGGAGCTATGACGAATTTCGTTACCCACCTTTCCTGTGACGAGATTATTTACTCACCCACTTCCAACAACCTTAAATCCGCTTCGGACCCGACTTCGCTTCATACGAGTTGACACGCCCATACCCATTTACCACACAGATCGATCGATAAATTTTTTCACCCCGGTGTCATGACCATACGAGCGAAGCCCAGTGAAGGCATTCACGTGTGCAAAATTTGTCGAAAGGCGGTAAGTCACAATGCCCGACACGCTAGTTGTCACGATAAAGTTCATATGAAGTGTGATTTTACCCTGACTGTTGATGCTATTGCAATTATCAATAAGGATGATATGCCAGGAGTATGCTATATCTGTCATGTATGCAGATTTGAACCTAGATACTATACAAAGACGACTGCGAGCTCACAGACTGAAACTAATATGGGGGTGTGGAATTTAAAGGACCAAATACAGAGAATTGAGGGTTTGTTAAATGACTTATTAATTAGCGAACGGAAGTCTAGACTTGAGTGTGGAGATCGTTTTTCATCTCCGTTTCTAATGTGGCAGGAAGGCAAAAAATGCGATGATGAACATACGGACATTCGACCTAGCAATTCAGATCAACTGAGCCGTTCTCAAGATCCGCATGCCTTGGAAAGATCTGAAATGAATTCAACAAAATCCGAGAATAAAGAGCGAGCCGTTAAACAACCAACTAATCCCAAAACAGATAATGCTTTAGGGTAACGAAATAACATCTCCACCAATCGTAAGGCACACTCTGTGAGTGTCATTTGTACTGACGTTCCTGAGCCTGAATGCATTCTCTGCAAAGACTGTTAAAGGCATGATGAAGAAAAATGGAAGGAACTGTGTGAACTTATCAAACTTGGAACTGTAGTGCCGTTAGAATTGACTCGTTTAACTATACGGCGTGTTTCACCTCATCAGGATAAACCCAGACTGTTGAGGGTTAACTTAAAAAATGAGCGTGACCTGGAAAACGTAGTGCTAAATTCTTACCTACTTAGGTATACAATTCACTGAATATTCGTATTCATGCTGAGAATCCACGGTCAGAAAGAGGAAAAATACATACGACAAAAGACAGATGGTCAACATGACAATCCGTATGATTGGTATAAGCCGTTCGGTTATATACCTGATGAACCATTTATGTTTCGAAACCCGGATACAATAATATTTTGTAAATTAGACTTGTTTAGATGGCGCAGAATGTCGCTGTTTGAGGATGCAATACTCAAGGTTCGTTCGAGTGGGATATCATGCATAAGCTTATTGTAGGGGACGGTGGCAGAACCGGAGGACGTGGTGGGTCTTTGTCTAGCAAACGTTTTCCCTATTAAAAGCCACATGTGTCCAGTGATGGTGATGCGACGTGGCGCGTGACTCACCACTAAATAAAGTCACTTGCTTTATTCTATTGTCCTTTTGTTCGCTTTACGGATTATATGTTGCACACACATTAGCTGAGTTGATTACAAATTTTGACTACATGGAAGAATTTGGTGGGAGGTGTAAGAGACATGTTACGTGTTATGTAGCTTTGGAATTCTTCTTTTTCGTTTCTACGTTTATGAAATGCTGATTTTCGTGACTTGAATTTGGTTTTGTGTATTATTTCTTTGTTTTTTGTATTAATTGACAATGCGTAAGAAATCGAAACGTTTGAACCCTACTGGGAAGCATGTTGATAGTGATGGTAATGACACTGCTGGTTCCGCATCACGTAGCTCTTGTATGTCGCCTTCAGGTAGTCCTAATTTAGAACCTAAACCCGAACCGTCTATGCGTAAGTTAAAGTAGGATTTAGTGATAGCCAAGGATATGATAGCTCGCTTGTGCCGATGCAGTGTCAACGACAATCCTTTGGCTGATTTTCCTTTCGCTAATCGTCAACTTGAATCGGAAAAGTTCAAAGCGCCACTGAGAATCATTAACGATTCTGCTTCACTGCCAAAGGATGAGTTATCATCATTTGATAGTAATCCAGTGGACTACTGGAAATTTATGAGGCAAATTGAATGCCATGTGGAATCAAAAACGTGTGATTCTGGACAGCTTCTGTTGTATCTCACATATTATTGCCGAGGTAAAGCTCGAAACGCGATTGACGCTTGCGTGATGTTGCCGCCTGAAGAAGGTTATAAAAAAGCACGCATCATTCTAAAGGAAATGTTTGGCCTACCTTATGTTGTTGCACGCTCGTTATTGAACGAGATGTTGAGTGAAGCAACACGGATAAGTAACACTTCCGATAATCTGTCGAACATCGCCTTGAGGATGGATACTGCCAAATTGCTTTGAAGTAAATGGGTTCCGAGGCACATTTAAATTCTGTAACCACCTTGGAAGGCGTTCTCAAGTGTCTACCTGTCGCCTTACAGCATCAGTGGGCTGATGCGGCGGATCAACTCAGCATGGATGGCCATGGAGTCACCTTTGAGCACCTGACACAATTTGTGTCACGGCGTGCACGTATCGCAATGACCAGGTTTGGTCTGCTGCTTGAAACAACTAGCTCAAACACGCATCATCAATCACCTCGTGCATACCCAAACGCGAGGAGTGGTTTCCAAACCACTGAGAAAAGAAATATTTTTGTTACCACAAGTAATGTAAGGTCTAGCATAGAATGTTGCATTTGCCAGGCATCTCATAAGTAACAAAATTGTTCGAAATTTATTGAATCGGATGTTAAGTCGCGCTGGGAAATCGCCAGGCGCAGATCTGTTTGTTTCTTATGTCTGCGACCGTCATATGGCGCTGTTTCATGTAAATACAAGCCGTGGTGCACTGCCGAAAATTGCGGTAAACGACACCACACACTCCTATATCACAACCACGCTGCAGGGAAACCGTCCACGAATATTCATTGCAGCCATGCGGCATTCAGTGCCAAAGTGTTCTTAGGTTCTGTACCCATCAAGATCGAGACTCCAAATGGGCTTCTAAATGCAGTTGCTTTCTTGGATAGTGGCTCTGATACCACTTTGTTTCTTAATGACTTCGTTGAACAGTACAGGATGCCTAAAAGTCCTGCGCAAGTTTCATTGACCACTTTGGGTCATCAGCGTAAACTTACTTGTTCTCGTTTGAAATTTAAAATTCACTCGTTTGACGGCAGTCAAGTAATCCACGACCCTGAGGCTTACACAGTAGAAAAGTTGCCGCGTGTATCACAATGTCCAATGATAGCCTTGAGTGAACGGCCTGCATACTTGAAAGACGTCGACTTCCTTGATGTTAGTGATCAGCCTGTGACTGTGCTCATAGGCTGTGATGTCCCTGAAGTATATTGGGCGTTGGAACAGCGCTTAGGAGGCAGGCGCTGTCCATTTGCAACCAAAACGCTGGTAGGGTGGATTCTGCTATGGCCGCTATGCCAAACTCCAAAGGATATCTTGTGTTTGAATTCTTCTTTGGAGCAAGGGTCCATTGACGAATGTGTCAACCGTCTGTACAATGAAGAATTTGCAGACATATCCGCTGAAGGAAAGAACGATCGCGCGATGACGAAGATGCATTGTTGCTCGTAAGATGATCAAAAATTATCGACGGTCATTTTCAGGATCCGCTACCTTGGAAGCCTGATAGAAGCAAACCCACCACAAATTATTTGTCAGCGGAAAGGCGCTTAAGCTACTTGCGGCGTCGATTTGAACGCGATAGTGTTTTTGTTAGAGCGTTACAGCAACGTTATGGCGCATCATTTGGAGATTGGTTATATCGAACCCGTTCTGAATAATGCCACGGAGAATATTGTTTGGTATTTGCCTCACCATCCGGTTTTCAATCCTAAGAAACCGGAAAAGTTGAGAGTAATGTTCGATTGTGCGGCTAAACACAATGGTGTTTCGTTGAATGATGTACTATTTCAAGGACCAAATCTGACAACAAATTTGATCGAGGTATTGCTGCGCTTTCGATTACATGTATATGCTGTTGCTGCTGACATCGAAGAGATGTTACTCCAAGGCAAAGTGCCAAACTATGATAGAGACGCACTTAGAATTCTCTGTTGGGAGGATAATGATATGCGGGGTTCCATTAAAAAAATTAGGATGACAGTTCATCCCTTTGGGGCAACGTCGTCCCCATTTTGCGCTACGTTTGCACTGCGTAAAACGGTCGAGGAAATCGGTCATTTATTTGAAGAACGAATTGGGAATTATGTTTCGAAAGATTTTTATGTTGATGATTGCTTAGTATCAGTGTCTACTCAGGAGGAAGCAAAGTCCTTGATAAGGCAGTTGTCAACATTGTTACGAATGGGAGGTTTCCGTTTGACAAAGTGGATTTCCAATGACCGTATCTTACTTGATGATGTGCCTGCGGATGTACGAGCACCCAACGTACGAGCCATTAGCCAAGGTAAGCTACTGATGGAAAGAATGCTGGGTGGTAAATGAGATGCAACCACAGACGAATGTGCGTTTGATCTGAAACTTGCAAAACGCCCAACAACGAAACGAAGTTTATTGTCAGTAGTCAGTGGTTTGTACGATCCACTTGGCTTGATGAGTCCTCGGATTTTCCCTGGAAAAGAATCGCTACACCGTTGTTGCAGAAAACCTTTGGGTTGGGACGAACCGATGTGTGATGATCTTCAGCTGGTGTGCGACAAGTGGATCAACAGCATGCATTTGATCAAAGAGTTACGTGTTGCACGACGCATTCGCGAAGTAAACGAAGGTATGACGTCCTTTAATCTACACGTCTTCAGTGATGCCTCGGAATATGGCCATGGCGCCGTTGCATACGGACTTTCATGTAGCGATTCAGTCATGTCGCCGGTTCGTCTTCTGTTTTCGAAATCTCGAGTGAATCCTCTGAAAACGGTATCCATTTCTAGGTTGGAATTGTCTGCAGCTGTTTTTGCAGTACGTATATATTTGATGCTAAAATCCGCTTTTGGTGAACTAGTTAAAGACATCAAATTTTGGACTGATTCGATGACAGTTTTGTATTATATTACCAATCGAACTAGTCGCTTCTCAACGTTTGTAGCGAATCGCTCGACGTTCATACACGAACACACGATACCATGCCAGTGGAGGCATGTTGGTACTCGTTATAATCCAGCTGATTTGACCTCGCGGGGTGCCTTGGTGTTGTCTCAATTGGAATTTTGTTTAAACGGCCCTGACTTTCTGAGACAAACCATCGATACGTAGCCTGAAATTGTTAATCCGCAGCGCATCGAGCAAGCTGAATTCGAGCGTGTTAATTGTAACATTACGTCAAAGGATTCAGAACGAGGAATAGACAACATTCTTCATCGATTTCCTAGTTGGAAAAGACTTTTACGCTCCATTGCGTGGCTGGTCCGTTTCAAACGTTACATTGTTGTTATGTTTGGTCATCATTCCGATAGATCCTTATCGGTAGGCAAATTTGGTTTTGATGAATTACAAAATGCCGAATCCGACGTTATTCGATTGACGCAGTGGAATGCCTTTGGAGACATAGTGCTAAGTGAACCCTCCAAATTCAATTTTTCATCGTTGAGTAAATTACGCCCTTTCATTGACCAGGGTATGTTGAAGGTTGGTGGAAGACTGCAGCATTCTGATCTTGCAGTTAAAAGCATTCATCCCGTAATAATTCACAAGAAGCATAATGTAACTGACTTATTGATTCGTAACGTTCATTTGCTCGAAGGACATTCAAGGCCAGCACATGCCCTTAGCGTCCTGCGCAGAAAAGTTTGGCCTATCGGTGGACTGTCATCTATAAAGCGGGTACTTGGAAAATGCCTCATCTGCAAAAGGTTAGATGCCAGACCCGCATCTCAACTGATGGCTGATCTTCCTCCAGTTCGCGTTGCCACAGGCTCGTATCCTTTTGCCAAGGTGGGATTGGACTATTTTGGACCGTTTGAAGTAAAGCGAGGTCGATCTGTAGAAAAACGTTATGGATGTTTGTTTACTTGCTTGCAGTCACGCGCTGTTCATATAGAAGTAGCCCATTCTATGGATACTGATTCCTTTTTGATGGCGCTCTTCCGCTTCATTGGTCGTCGAGGTAAACACCAAGTCATATATTCAGATAACGGATCCAACTTCGTCGGTGTTGAACGAGTGTTGCGTATTTGGTTGGAAGGATTAAAAAGCGACGGTTTATCGGAAAGGCTAGCTTCACACAGTATTAAATGGTGTTTTAACCCTCCATACTCTAGTCATCGAAGAGGTGTTTGGGGAAGATTGATAAGATCAATTCGTCGTGCTTTGAATGTTACATGCGCACAACAAACACCATCCGACGAGACCCTGCAAACCGCCTCGATTGAAGTTGATCGGATTATGAACAACAGACCGCTTGCTCCTATTTCTTCAGACGACATCGACTCCTTTTCTCTGTGTCCCAACGACTCGTTGCTGAATCGCTCAAATGATGGAATGCGTTCTGAAGATGGGTTTGTTGACAGTTACAATAGAAATTGGAAACAATCGCTGCACTTGGCGAAAGTCTTTTGGAAGCGTTGGAAGTCAGAGTATCTACCACTGCTACAGACAAGACAGAAGTGGATCCATCGTAAACGTAATTTCCGCGTTAGGGATATCGTACTAGTGAACAATGTTGAAGCTCCGAAGCGTGCTTGGCCACTAGGTATTGTTGTGGATATTCACGTGAGCGAGGATAATTTAGTCAGGTCTGTTGTTGTTCGTACAAAGAATGGTTTTTATACCCGCGATATACGGAAAGATTTGTCTGCTGGAAGGATCTCAAAAAGAAAGAGGCCCAGGGTTGGCGCGGTGTCGCAAATAGGGCAAACTCGAACTTCTTAGAGGGTCAGAACCAAAGCTGGAGGACGTGGTGAGTCTACCTTTGGCAAACGTTTTCTCTACAAAAAGCCACATATGTCCAGTGATAGCAATGCGATGTGGCGTGTGTGACTCGCCACTCAATAAAGTCACTTGACGTTTGTCTTGCGTTTTTTGGGTTAAGATTGGAGTAGTTGCGTAGGGAGGCGAAACCAGTCAGTTAGTTTCATTCAGAACACCAGGTTTAGAAGGAATTTGGCGGGAGGTGTAAATGACGAAATTTTTGTGTAAAATTCCTTCTTATTTTCTTTTTGAACAATTACATTCTTCTTAATTCTCAACAATTTTATTTTACATTGTTCTCTTGTACACATTTTCCTTATGCACTTGTATACCCCGTTTTGTTTTACCGAAAAATTCCACATATTTTGCTCGTGGTATTTGGAGAAAACAGATTGTTTACCATTATATTGATAATTGTATTCCTTTGCATTTATCTTGTCAGCATTGGCTGAATTTATTGTTGTTATTTGGAAACTTTGAGCATTTTTGGCTCACATCATTTGCACAACCCGAACAGTTGAGGTTTGTCCATTGTTATTGTCTATTAATATTGTTAATAGAACCGTAGTAAACTCGAATCATTGTTTTGAATTGTCGAACTAAGAAACGGGTGGTCTACGCTTTAAACAGCGACTTTAGTCGTTGAACCTTGGGAGGCGTTGTTAAGTGCTTACCTGTCACCTTACAGCATCAGTGGTCTGATGCGGCGAAACAACTCAGCATGGATGGTCACGGAATCACCTTTGAGCACCTGACACAATTTGTCTCAGTGCGTGCACGTATCGCAAGAAGCAGGTTTGGGCAGCTGCTTCAAACAAGTAGCTCAAACACGTATTATCAATCGCCTCGTGCATACCCAAATGCGAGGAGTGGTTTCCAAACCACAGAGAAAAGAAACGTTTTTGTTACCACTAGCGGCGGGAACTTTGTCAACCAAACGAAAAGAAGTCGCCAGGCGCAGGCAAAATTACTCCCGCCATACTTCGCAGGTGTCGCGTTGCTTTGACTGCTCCTCTCACGCGCATATTCAACCTCAGCCTAAATGAAGGAAAAATACCACGGCAATGGAAAGCCGGGATGATAACTCCTATTTATAAAGGCGGTAGCCGTTCAGACACAGCAAACTATAGACCGGTAACGTTACTTCCGGTTATCTCTAAATTAATGGAACGCATTGTGACCACGCGCATAAGAGAACATTTTGAAAACCAAAACATTTTGGCCGCAGCACAACACGGTTTTCGAAGAGATCGTTGCTGTTTATCAAACCTTCTTACAACGTTCGAGGATTGCATCAAGGTACTAGACGAAGGTGAAGCTGTACATGCTTGCTACATCGATATTCCCAAAGCTACCGATAGAGTCAACCATGACATCTTAATTAAAAAGCTCGAACCTTATGGAATAACGGGAATATTGCTAAATTGGATAAGGGACTATCTTACTGATAGACGCGTCCAAGTTCGAGTTGGCAGCACCTTATCTTGAAAAATCGACGTCACGAGTGGAGTTTCGCAAAGCTCGGTGCTTGGACTTCTTCTATTCTTGGTGTATATGAAAGATATAGTAGAGAATATTGGATGCAACTTGACACTATTTGCCGATGATATTCAAATTTGGAAACGTGTCAGGTCTGTTAATGACTGTATGGCATTACAACGGCATCTAAGCATCTTATTTCGTTGGTTCCAGTTAAATGAGTTACCACTTAACCCTGCGAAATGTAAAATGCTGCAGTTTGGAAAATCTCTGCACCACACGTATCAGCTTGGCATGTAAGATCTCGTCTGGACCACAGCAGAAGAAGATCTCGGTTTATGGGTTTCGTTTAACCTTAAGCCTGGACAGCATTGCCGAATGGTGTACAATAAATGTAAGATTAACATTGAATTTATTTTATTCACAACTAACTGTTTAAATCTCCTGGTATTTTTGTACATTTTTACCATTTTTGTTTTACTGAACTACTTGAATTTATTCGTTATTGAGCTTATATTTTTGTATCTTTATTTGGCCGTTCGCGCGCTATTTGAAGTTGCGATAACTCGTGGTCATTGTTGCTGTTGAATATTGTTGGTTTGGATTCAGTACGAAGCGGAATAATTGAGGTTTGCTATTTTTATTGTATAGTATTTTGCTTCAATATTACCGTACTCATCTCACGTATTGTCTTGTCAATATTTTGGTGGGCTTGGACGCGTCACTCAACCGTTGGATAGGCACATTGGTGTTTATATCGTGACTGAAATCTTTGACGTTGAACTCGATTTTCCCCGGACCGAATTGTCGGTTACAGTACTCAATTTGCTTCGTTTGGAACATGGAGACAGTACTCAAATTGGCAGTACTCAATTTGCCTCGTTTCGAACATTGGGAAAAAATGGAGAACAAGTGGTCAAAGATCCATCCAAGAAACAATGAAAAGGACCTGTTTGACGGGCAAGTCGGTGTTTCTTCATTGGTTGATAACATGTCATGCTCTGGTTCGGTAGTTAGTTCTAGCTCTCATAATTGTAGGGCTCAGTTTTTGTTGGCACAATTAGCGGAAGAACAGATGCGTCAAGAGGCTGAGTTAGAACTGTTGATAGCTGCAAATGCTACTCGAATTGCACGAGCAAGATTTGAATTGTCTATGATGAATGAGTCTATGCAACTTCCTGAAATGGTTGAGCATTTGACGAAAAAGGACTGCCTCACTTCACCTAATCATTTGAAGGATCTGTTTCAAATGATGGTCCCGAGACCACAGTTGGCCTGCTTATTGTAGCGGATGTGTTACAAGCGTATCGTGCGACTGAACAGAAAGATGGCAATTTTGAAGTGTGTCTACCTTCGAAAAGAGATTTCCATAGAATCTGCCGCAACCGTAAACAAGCAAAGTCGCGTTTACAGAGTCTGCATTCTAGGTTTCTGCGAAATCCTGAGTTACTCGATAAATATTCAAGCGTGATGGAACCGCAATCTCTAAGAATTCCTCGATCTATGAAGCGCAAAGGTGCTCACGTAGTTCGGCCTCAGTTACATGCATTCTGTGATGCGTTGGAACTTAGGTATGAAGCCGCGATTTACATTCGATTTAGTCCTAAGTCATATTGTTGCCCACTCTGCTTGAAGTCGCGAGTTGCTCTTGTCAAGCCTGCTACTATTTCGTGTCTGGAATTAGTAGCCGCTAAGCTGGTAGTATCACTTACTACCGTACTCAAGGAAGAAATTCATTTCGAATTTGATCAAACATGCTTTTGGACTGATTTGACTGTATCGGAAGAAAATACATCATCGAACGTGGATGCTGTTATCGGAACTGGATTTGTCACGTAAAGGGACCAGGTCAGCTAGATTGGTTGTAGTAAGGCATGGAAAACGTCTGACTTGTAATCAATCTGGCTGAAAAAGGCGGTGAATGTTGTCACATGTGTGAGGCATGGAGAACGTCTTGTGCATCTTGACATTATCTCACTTTGTTCTTAGATAGAACGTCTGGTTGCCATTATGATATGATCAGCGATGGGTAAAGATATAGGGTAGGATACCAGAGCATGTACGTTGTCAGCCTTTGAGAAATCCGGCGCGAATTTCGGGGGGCGGTGTAAGATGAACATTGAATTTATTTTATTGACAACTAACTGTTTAAATCTGCTGGTATTTTTGTACATTTTCACCATTTTTGTCTTACTGAACTACTTGAATTTATTCGTTCTTGAGCTTATATTTTTGTATCTTTATTTGGCCGTTTGCGCGCTATTTGAAGTTGCGAACACTCGTGGTCATTGTTGCTGTTGAATATTGTTGGTTTGGATTCAGTACGAAGTGGAATAATTGAGGTTTGCTATTTTTATTGTAAAGTATTTTGCTTCAATAGTACCGTACTCATCTCACGTATTGTCTTGTCAATATTTTGGTGGGCTTGGACGCGTCACTCAACCGTTGGATAGACACATTGGTGTTCATATCGTGACTGAAATCTTTGACGTTGAACTCGATTTTCCCCGGACCGAATTGCCGGTTACAATAAAGCTTGTCGTATCTTGAGTTTTCTCAAAGATTATTTCGGATTTTTACGCCCGAAACCCTACCCCGGGTAATTGACACGTATATACGTCCTGTTATGGAATATTCCATCCAAGCCCTGGCACCATGGCTGAGGAAGGATATCAAACTACTCGACAGGATTTATCATCGTGCTACATAGTTGGTCTTCCGGTTCAAAAATTTGCCTTTCACAGAGCGAATGTTAAAACCGAACCTACACGATTTTACCCAACGGCGGATACGTAGTGACCTTATGTTGACATTCAAAATCCTGCATTCTGTAAACCATCCCCTTAAACACTTGCTAAATCCCAGTGACCTTACACGAACACGAACTCATTCAACGGCTTTAAGCATTCCTCATTCTCGATTGGATATACGTCGTTATTTTTTTCAGTAAGAATTTGTTTCACTTGGAACTATTTGCCTGAAGGAATCGCACGATCAGAATCTGTTGAGGTTTTCACATCAAAACTCAATGAGTTTATGACCAACCATGCGGTATGCGAGTGTCCCTATTGATGTTTGAGATATTTTATATTTTTTATATATTTTTATATTTCATATAACTGTCATCTCATGGTTATTTTTAAGCTTAATGCTCTTTCTACCATAAAATTTTCTGAGTTCTGAATTCTGAGTTCTAGTGATAAATGAATAAATAAATGTATTATTCTTGGAATTCCAAGGCATGCTGAGCATGATCAATAATTATCAAAGTTGTTTTTATAAATAAAGCATAAAAATTGATCATCACAAAGCACCAAGTTAAGATTAGGTCCACAACGCGCTTCCAAGATTGTAATCGTTATGTACGACGTAACCGAATGAGGCTATTACATATTCCCCTTACTCGCACTAAAGTTCGACAAAACTTCTTTTTAATTAGGTATGCACATCTTTGGAATTCTCTTCCACTCCATTTTCGTATGTGCACTTCTACAGGTAAATTTAAAGCACTCGTAGAATCTCTTACTGCTCCATCGCTATGTGAAATTCTCAAAATAAACACCTCTATAGACAATATATTTTGTCACGGTATTCCTGGTTATTGAACCAATTGTAAGTATTTTGTACATTAGCACACGCATAGAACAGTTCACACTGTACGAAATACATGGTATTATTTAGTGTCAGCATACATGAGGTCTATGCATGTTGCATCAAAACCTGGGACTCGTAGTATATGTATCCATACTTATTGTATCTTCATTGTATCTGTCAAGGCCTAGGCAACCCGACAGTATCCCAGCCCACGTGCAGTCTATGACTGTGCAGGACTTTGCCTGAATCAGGCTTGTGCTTTCACTTCACTTCACTTCACTAGGCTTATTCCACCCACATTTTGGTTTAGTAATAGTTATCCTTATTGTTTCAATTCAGGTTTTTATCATAAACAAATTTCTCTAAATAAAAAAATTCGAAATATCTAAAACATTAATTTAAATGATTATCTAATTATAACGCTGCTGTAGTGTCAGGTTACCTAGGGTCTCGGCATTGGCCTCGGTTCCCTTGTAGTCATAAATACCCTCCTTCCATCTGGCATTCTTGGCTTCTCTGATCGCCTCGAAGAGACAGATGTTCTATCTATTGGCATGCCAAATCTGCTCCTGGCAATTCTTGCTCTCCGAAATACGAACTCGGTGAGACTGGCAAAATCAACTTCTGACCCGTCAGCAAGCATTGTATCCGCTGCGTCAGCCCACTGCTCTTGTAACGCAACAGGGAAGGATTTAACTAATCCTTCCAGAGTTGTTATATCGACAAATGTCGTTAGTTAACGCGTAGATCCCCCGTCCCTAATTCGACAAATTCAGAACCACGATTTGGGTTTACTACGGTACTATAGTTAATGACAGTTACAATATTAATGGTATACAAACCTCAATTATATCGGAACGCACCGGTACAATGGAGTCAAAACTCCAGCAATAATAGATTCAATGAAAATGACGACCTGACGCATAAAAACTAGAAATAGTTAATTAACCAATGTTGTCGTCCAAATTTTCGTATAAAACAACAAATGACACACAAATTGGTGTCCGAATTGCAACAATAAATTGAGCCCAAATACCACGTCCAAAAATATGTGGAATTTAATGGCAGCCAAGCAAAATCAATTAGTTCAACAAAACAAAAAATGTGTACAAGTGTATCGAACAGTATCAAAAATGTATACAAAAATAGGTAAAAACGTGAAGAATTAAAAAAAATCAATTTGTTTAAATAGAAAAATAAGAAGGAATTTTACACAAATGTTTGTCATTTACACCGCCCGCCAAATTCCTTCTAGAGCTAACTTCTGAATGAACAAACTGATTGGTTTCACCTTCCTAACTACCCTACCCTGAATAAAGCAAAATGGCAATGACTCTATTTAGTGGCGAGTCACACACGCCACGTCGCATCGCCATCATTGGACACATGTGGCTTTTTATAGGGAATTAGTTTGCCGGACTAAGACCCACCACGTCCTCAGGTTCTGCCGTTCTCCCTTTAAGAAGTTTGAGCTAGCCCTATCTGCGCCGCCACGCCAGACTCCAAGTATTCCTCCTCTTGTGCTCCTTCCAGCAGACAAATTTTCCGTATATCACGTGTTACCAAACCAATTTTTGAGCGAAAAACAACAGTCCTGACCAGATCATCTTTGCCCACATGAACATCTACAACAATAATAAGTGGCCAAGCACGTTTCGAAGTTTCAACCTGCTCAATAATACCACATTCCCAACACGAAAATTGCGTTTGCGATTTATCCATTTCTGTCTTGTCTGTAGTAGTGGTAGGTACTCAGATTTCCAGCGTTTCCAGAATACGTTTGTCAGGTGCAGCGATTGTTTCCAATTCCTCTTATAAGTGTCAACAAATCTTTCTTCAGAATGCATTCCATCATTTGAGCGATTCAGCAACAAATCGTTGGGACACAAAGAACAAGAGTCAATATCCTCTGAAGACAAAGGAACAAGCGGTCTGTTGTTCAGAATTCGCTCAGCTTCAATTAGGGCGGTTTGCAGCGTCTCGTCCGATGGTGTTTGTTTTGTGCATGTAGCATTTAATGCACGACGAATTGATCTTATCAGCCGCTCCCAAACACCTCCTCTATGACTAGAGTACGGAGGATTAAAGCACCACTCAATACTATGTGAAACTAGTTTATCCGATAAACCGTCACTGTTCAATCCATTTAGCCATATACGTAGCACTCGTTCAGCGCCAACAAGGTTGGACCCATTATCCGAATAAATAATCTGCGGTTTACCTCGACGTCCAATGAAACGAAAGAGCGCCATCAAAAACGAATCCGTATCCATAGAATGGGCTACTTCTATGTGGACTGCGCGTGACTGTAAACAAGTAAATAGGCATCCGTATCGTTTTTCTACAGATCGACCTCGTCTAACTTCAAACGGTCCAAAATAATACAGACCCACTTTAGCGAACGGGTAAGAACCTGTGATCACACGGACTGGAGGAAGATCATACATCAGTTAAGTTGCCGGTCTGGCATCTAACCGTTTACAAGTTAAGCATTTCGCGAGGGCTCGCTTCACGCATGATAGCCCACTGATCGGCCAAAATTTCCTGCGCAGGACGCTGAGGGTATGCGCTGGCCCAGAATGTCCTTCGAGCAGATGAACATCAAAAATCAATAGGTCAGTAACATTATGCCTTTTAGGAATTATAATGGAGTGAATGCTTTCATCTGCAAGATCTGAATGCCTCAATCGACCACCAACTTTCCAAATACCTTGATCAATAAATGGGCGTAACTTCTTCAATGATGACAAATTGAACTCTAAGGGCTCACTTAGCGCCTTATCACCAAATACATTCCGCTGCGTCAATCAAATAATTTCTGCTTCGGCATTTCGGAATTCGTCCAATCCGATCTTGCCTACCGATGAAGATCCATTGAAAAAATGACCAAACGTGATAATAACATAACGCTTGAAACGGATCAGCCATGCAATCGAGAGTACAAGCCGTTTCCAACTAGAGAATCGACGAAGAATAACGTCTATTCCACGCTCCGGCTCAACCGAAGTAATGTTACAATTAACACGCTTGAATTCAATTCGTTCGCTGCATTGTGGATAAACTACTTCAGGCCATATATCAATGGTTCGTTTCAGGAAGTCGGGGCCGTTCAACCAAAATTCCAATCGAGACAATTCCATAACATCTCTGGAGGTCAAATCAGCCGGATTAAATCGTGTACCAACATGCCTCCACTGGCAAGGTATCGTGTGTTCATGTATGAAGGTCAAACGATTCGCTACGAACGTTGAGAAACGACTAGTTCGATTAATAATATAATACAAAACGGTCATCGAATCAGTCCAAAAGAAAACGTTTTTGTCAAGTTCACCAAAGGCGGATTTCAGAATCAGATATACACGTACCGCAAGTACAGCTGCGGCTAATTCCAACCTAGGGATCGATACCGCATTCAATGGATTCACTCGAGATTTTGAAAATAATAGACGAACCGGTGACATGACCGAATCATTATACAAACGTCCATATGCAACAGCGCCATGGCCAGATTCCGAAGCATCGCTGAAAACGTGAAGACTCAAGGACGACATACTCTCATTCATTTCGCTAATGCGTCTTGGAATACGTAACTCCTTGATTGCATGCATGCTACTGATCCACTTATCACACATTAGTTGAAGAACATCACACATCGTCTCGTCCCAACCCAAAGGTTTTCTGCAACAATTTTGAAGTGAAACCTTCCCAGGAAAAATCCAAGGACTCATGAGGCCAAGTGGGTCATACAACCCACTTAAAACTGACAACAAACTTCGTTTCGTCGTTGGGCGTTTTGACAGATTCAGATCAAACGCGAATTCGTCAGTGTCTGCATCCCATTTAACACCTAGCATTCTTTTGGTCGGAAGCTTATCTTGGCTAATAACTCGAACATTAGGTGCGCGTTCGTCCTCCGGCACATCTTCAAGTAAATTACGATCATTGGAAATCCATTTTGTCGAACGAAGCCCTCCCATTCGTAACAATGCAGACAACTGCTTCACCAGGGATTTTGCTTCGAGTTCAGTAGGCACTGATATGAAACAGTCATCCACATAAAAATTTCTTGAAACATAGTCTCCGATTTTCTTTCCAAATAGATGTCCGAATTGCTCAACCGTTTAGCGCAGTGCGAACGTTGCGCAGAATGGAGACGACGTTG
The DNA here is from genome assembly GCA_013407085.1 of Atriophallophorus winterbourni. Classification (NCBI taxonomy): domain Eukaryota; kingdom Metazoa; phylum Platyhelminthes; class Trematoda; order Plagiorchiida; family Microphallidae; genus Atriophallophorus; species Atriophallophorus winterbourni. The sequence goes on along the minus strand of JACCGJ010025638.1, from coordinate 40,856 downwards.
CACCAAAAGGATGAACCGTCATCCGAAACCTTTTAATGGGACCCGAAATGTCATTTTTGTCCCACCAGAGAATTCGAAGAGCATCTCTATCATTCTCTGGCACCTTTACCTGTGTAAGGTTCAAAGTAGTTTGAAATTCTTCCTTTCCCTTCAACATTCCTTTTATTTTGAACTTGGTTACAAAACTTGAATTTTGTGAAATACATTTTGCTTGTGTTTTATTTTCCTACAGTATTTTGATATAAAACATTTCTTTTTGTAATTATTTTATTGGAAATCTTCTGTTCACATATTTGGTGAAGCTTTTGTTTTAATTCATTGTTGAAGCCATTGTCGGTCATTGTTGTTGTATTTGATTGCCATTTTGGGCACTTGTATTTGGCTTGTATTTAGACACCACTTTTGGATGTCTTGTCTTCGATAGACATTTTGGACGGCAATATTGGTAACTCCTTTCATTCTATTTATATCTTAGGTCGTCATTGAACTTGTTTGCATTGATATAATTTATTCTGGAGTATTTTGACTCCACTGTTTGCTGTACGTTCCTATACAGTTGAGGTTTGTATAATTATTGTTGTTGTAATTGTTGCTAATTACAATACCGTATAACATCCGAATTGTGGTTTTGAATTTGTCGAACTAAGAAACGGGTGGAATACGCGTTACTCACGTCACAGACGTTACAACCTGTAAGAACATTTTTTCAAAATCAGCGGCGACGGCATAAGCGTGTAAGCGGAAGCGTATCAACACGTCGATCAAATTCGTTGTCAGATTTGGTCCTTGAAGTAGGGCATCATTCAACGATACACCGTTGTGTTTAGCAGCACAATCGAACACAATTCTAAGCTTCTCTGGTTTCTTAGGATTGAAAACAGGATGGTGAGGCAAATACCAAGCATGATTCTCATCTGCATTACTCGGAACGGTTTCGATATAACCAGTAGTCAAATGATGTGCCATTATCTTGTAGTAGCGTTCGAATAACGCACTGTCACGTTCAAATAAACGTCTCTAGTAGCCCAAGCGCTTTTCCGCTATCCAATAATTTGCGGTAAGTTTACGTCCATCACCCCTCCATAGTAGCGGCACCTGGAAGTGACTGTCAATAATTTTGATCGTTTTACTAGAGAAAATGGTTCTTCATCTTCACGCGATCGTTCCTTGCATTCTGTGGCAATATTCGCAAATTCAGTATTGGATAGCCTCCTGATACATTCATCGATGGACCCTTCATCCGTAGAAGAATTTAAACTGAAGACATTTTTCGAGTCTTGGCATGCCGTTCCTTGCAAAATCCAACCCAACAATGTTTTCGTTGCAAATGGACGGCGCCTGCCTCCTAATCGCTGTTCCAACGCCCAATGCGCTTCCGGAACGTTACATCCAATCAGCAAGGTTATTTCTTGTCCAATATTCTCCGAGAATCTTAGATCCTTCAAATGATCATATCTTGCGATGATACTATTCTAGGAATTCATTGTTACTTCAGGTAACTTGGAAACCGTGTATGCTTCGGCAACATGAATTACTTCATCCCCGTCAACGGAATGTACATTGAAACTCAATACTGAACTTTTCAATTTTCGATGCAAACCGAGCGAGGTTATCGACACATCAACTGCAACACTAGGCATACTGAATTTTTCAAGAAATCTTTGTGAGATCAGATTGGTATCCGATCCATTATTGAGTAACGCTACGACTGGATTAAGCCCCACAGGCGTGTCAATTTTCACCGTCAGGTAACCCAGGCTTACTGCGGGACTGAGAGCAGTAGCACTGTAATTAATAAATTTTTATTGCTCACTTATAAGATTATAATGTAGAGACAAATGGTGACGGCTACCACACCCTTCGACGGAGCAAACAGTCGGCACCTTGCAGTCGCATGCTTTATGAGACCGGTTCAAGCAAACGTAGCACATACCGTGTTGCTAAGCAATAGCCCATCTGTCTTTCACATCAGCCTTCAGATATGTAGGGCAGTTTTCTATTCGATGAGGTCCTTTACACTGGTAGCATTCTATTCGCATTGATGGGAAGTAACTTGTGGTCATGTACACTCTCCGTCCTTCGGACAATTTCAATTTCTCTGATGGCTTAGTTGACCCATCAGTCTCATTAATGAGCATGCCTAACCTGCTCCTGACGATTCTCGCTTTGCGGGAGACAAACTCGGATAAACGTGCAAAGTCAACTTCTGACCCATCAGCGGCAATCGCATCTGCCAGGTCAGCCTATTGCTGTTGTAGTCCAGCCGGCAAACATTTGACCAATCCTTCCAAGGTGGTGACAGAGTTCAAGTCTGCTTCACAGCGCATTTGCTTTGAAGCAATCTGACAACTTTCCATCTTCGAAGCAAGGTTTGACAGACTATCCGAATCGCTTCTTACTTTGGCTGCTTCACTTAACACCTCGGTCAATAACGAGCGTGCAACGACATGAGGCAGGCCGAACATTTCCTGTAGGATGCTGCGTGCTCTTTTATACCCGTCTTCAGGCGACAGCATTACACAAGCATCAATCGATTTTCGAGCATAGCCTCGGCAATAATACATAGGATATAGCAAACGCTTTCCGGAATCGCAAGTTTTTGATTCTATATAACACTCAAATTGCCGAATAAATTTCCAGTAATCCACCGAGATGCCATCAAATGTAGATAACTCTACCCTAGGCAATGAAGCAACATCGTTGACGACATTTTGTGAGATCTTCACCGCTTCCGACTCAATATGTCGATTAACCGGAACTTCAGCAACATAGTTGTCGTTGACACTGCATCCGTTCAAACGAGCTATCGTCTCCTCAACAATCACTAAATCTCTCTCTAATTCGAGCTCACGCACAGACGGCCCATGATTAGAGTCGAAATTAGGACTACCTCGAGATGATATACAAGAGCTACGCGAGGCAGAACCAAAAGTGTCACTATTACCATTACAGGCAAGCTTATCAGTAGTGTTCAGACGTTTCGATTTACGTGGCATTATCAAAAATGGCGAAACAAAAAATAAAAAAAGGCAAGAACGTCACTAATGTTTGAACAGAAATGAGTAGATGTACGAGGGTCCAAGATGATCCTCGTTCCGCTGGATTGGCGATCCAATTGACCGTATCCAATTACGCAATTCGATTTGAGTGCTTCCCGTCAAGTTTGGGAAGAAAACGAATACTTCTCGTCCAGTTGGAGAAGAAACAAAATCCAGTTTCAAATTGAGTACTGTATCGACCAATGTCGTTAGTTAACGCGTAGATACCCCGTCCCTAATTCGACAAATTCAGAACCACGATTTGGGTTTACTACGGTACTATAGTTAATGACAGTTACAATAATAATGGTATACAAACCTCAATTATATCGGAACGCACCGGTACAATGGAGTCAAAACTTCAGCAATAATAGATTCAATGAAAATGACGACCTGACACATAAAAACTAGAAGTAGTTAATTTATCAATGTTGTCGTCCAAATTTCCGTATAAAACAACAAATGACACACAAATTGGTGTCCGAATTGAAACAATAAAATGAGCCCAAATACAACGTGCGAAAATATGTGGAATTTAATGGCAGCCAAGCAAAATCAATTAGTTCAACAAAACAAAAAATGTGTACAAGTGGATCGAACAGTATCAAAAATGTATAGAAAAATAGGTAAAAACGTGAAGATTTAGGAAAAAAACAATTTGTTTAAATAGAAAAATAAGAAGGAATTTTTGTCATTTACAGTTGTGACTGGATTCAAATCAGCATCGCACTTCATTTGCTTCAATGTGATTTGGCAATTTTCCACGTTTATGGCCAAATCAGACAAACCATCGACTTTGTTGAAAAGTCTTCTGGCTTCATCGAGGAACGCCTCCAATGTTGACCTGGCAATTACATGCAGTAGCCCAAACAAATCTTTCAAAATCATCTTTGCCAGCGTATAACCCTCAGTGGGTTTTAGCATGACACATGCATCAATTGCTTTTCGAGCATTGCCCCGACAATAATACGTCAAATACAACAGTCGCTGGCCCGGATCCATAAGCTTAGACTCAATGTAACATTCAAACTGCTTCAGGAACTTTCAATAGTCTATTGGATTACCGTCACAGTAGGATAATTTTACTTTAGGCAATCCGATACTCATGTTCATTGCTGGTTGTAAATAGCTCACCGTCGAGTAGAACCCTTCAGTTTTGCTGCTCGTACCGGCGATCAAGTTTTTTTCTTCAGCGACTATTCGTCGTTTTTTTGTCAAGCGATCTATCGTTGACCTAGCAGCATCTAAATCGCGCTTTAATTGCAACACTAGTTGAGAACTCGCAATGCTATCTCTATAATCATCGTTTTCCTTAGGAGCTATCTTAGAATATATCTTAGGCATACTAGATGAAACAATATACAAAAAATTTTCCAAAACGACAAAAAATAAATAGAAAGAGAACGTCACAAAAGTTGTGAACAGGGATTGACTGTCAAATGTTAAATGTCACGACGTTCGGGGAGTTCTTCGCCAATTTTGCTCAATATAGCTTCAATTGAACGAACCAAGATGCGTATTTTCTCCGGTTGAGACAAATACTGTACCAGTCAGAAGACAAGTTGTGATGCGAATCCAATTGAATCGATCCAACTTGAGCACAGTGTAGTGGATAAGTGCAAAATTATAACACGAAAAATGTTATAGCGAAAAATAGACAAGGAACGAACTCACGAAAAGTGAAAATTCAATGTCCGATGCAAAATATCCACACACAAAAATATTCCAGCTCCAAACTCCGATGTATCGCGTTGATTGGCAATAGTAATTAGCGAAGCTGAAAAATGCGGCGACACGTCAATTTTGCTGTTAATTGTCGTGATTCACAAACACGCAGCAACACAGCACCAGCGAACAAAGCAGAAGACGAACGCGCGCGGAAAGTATATTGTTAATTAATTATTATTTACAGAATGCTATACAAAGGGTGAGTAACAACAACTCATTTAACGAAACAGAAGATCGATAATCTGTGAGTGAATAGAACCAGAAGAAATCGATAGATCGATATGGCGATATCGATTATCGGAACAAAACGATAGTCTCTAAGTTACTGGATGAAAATGATACAGAGATAAGTATGTACAAAGTGTTGATTACAGCAAGCATCGAGGAAAACGAAAATACAATTGAAAGGAAAGTGAGATTACAGGTTGCTACAGAACTCCCCCCCTAGAGCGTGAGTCGACGGATGAACGCTCGATACACCGTTTAGGGCATGTATTCAACCAGTCTTGTGGAGAACCTCACTCTGCGGCCGGTACGTGTTTGACGGGAAGGAGTAGACAGGATGGGTGAGGGTCGATTGGATGTAACATCACTGGTCGTCATAGGCTGTGTGGGTGGGGTCGAAGTGGTAGCTTCTTGTGATGACTTTCGTTCAACGTAAGCGGGTTTGAAGCGATCGATACTAGCTTTGTCTTTATTACCTTTGCGTAGCTGAAAGTGTTGCTTTGGTCTTGAGCGGTAAGGTGCTGGTTCAGCTTCGCCGGTAGTGCGATTGTCAGATACCCTTTTGCCAGTCTGTCTCAGTTTGGAGCCAAATTCGGGTTTTTCTGCTTTCAGCTTTTTAGGCGGTAGCCTGCGAGCTTTAGCAACATTTCGAGGCCCTTTAGTGACGATGTGATGAAGAACATCGTGGGTGGGTTGCTCCGTGTATTGTGCTGGGCGTGTTAGGGTCGGGAAATCGCTCTAAGTGGCATGGTTCTGGATGAGAATTCGAAGACCAGGTGAGGTGAATGAACATAGTTTACCGGACACGTTTAGTGACGTGGTATTGTCGTGTAGCCGTCGATGCTGGAGATCGACTACGAGACCGTATTTCGTCAGAAAGTCGATACCGATGATAGGGTTCTGAACATCGGCTATCAAGAAGACGAAAGGGAATTCACGTCTAAGTCCGAGATCGAGTTTTAAAAAATTCTCACCGTAAGTCAAGATCTTCGAATTGTTAGCCGCCTGCAAAGTGATGCCTGAAGGACGGAGGTCGCGTTTTTCGTAACTGCGCGGTATAACGCTTACCTCGGCACCGGTGTCTACGACAAAATTCAGCTTAGAAGATGCGTCGTAGACGTATAAGTGGCGACTAGTGGGTTTGCCAGGAACGGTCGTCGCCATAACTGACTTACTACGTGGTTTTTCAACACGGTGGCTGTCAGCGTTAGGATGTTTACACCCGAGGCTGCAATTACGCGCGGCGTTTCCGAAACGACGGTGATAATAACAGAACCAGTTGGTATCGCGAGGGCGAGAGTGGCTTCTATTTCCAGATGGACTCCGGGGTCTAGCTCTAGACGTTTCGAGTCGTTTCATGTTGGAAATGATGAGCTGTAAGGATGCAAGCTCCTTAGTTAGCAGGGCCACGGTGGCTTCAAGTTTTGAGAGGTTACTACCTTCTGAAACTTGATTGACGCTGGTTCTGTCAATGCGTTCGTGAATTTTATCTGCTAGTTCGGCCAATGTGTCGAGGCAGACCTTATCGACCGACACGGCAAGGATGGCGGTGGTGCTGTGTGGCAGGCAGTTCAGCCAAAGTTGCTGTACGACGGAATCGTCTAACTTTGTGTTGCCCACCAGGGAACGCATGTGGCGTAACAGCTGTGAAGGGGTTCTATCGCCCAGTTCTACACCAGCCAGCAGTTGTTTTAGCCTGGCTTCGTCGGAGGCCATAGTACGCTTGAGCACAGCGGCCTTTAGTGTGTCGTAAGGCGAAATAGAGGGCATGGGGTCAAGAACATCTAATACTTCTTTCGCGATGTACGACGGTAATTGTGATTGAACGAAAGAAAACATGACCTCTTGTTTCGTGATCCGTTTAAAACGAAACATACCCTCTATTTGGATGAACCACACGTGCGGGTTGGCAGGGTCAAATGCTGGCGTGTTACAGCTAATAACGTTCATTTGCGAATCGTTAGGTTCAGACGACATTATAGCAAAATTGAGAAAATAACGGGAGTTCTGAGCGAAAAATGGAATACGGGTTCACCAAATATGTAGTGTCGGGCTCACCAAAGATGTAGTGGATAAGTGCAAAATTATAACACGAAAAATGTTATAGCGAAAAATAGACAAGGAACGAACTCACGAAAAGTAAAAATTCAATGTCCGATGCAAAATATCCACACACAAAAATATTCCAGCTCCAAACTCTGATGTATCGCGTTGATTGGCAATAGTAATTAGCGAAGCTGAAAAATGCGGCGACACGTCAATTTTGCCGGTAATTGTCGTGATTCACAAACACGCAGCAACACAGCACCAGCGAACAAAGCAGAAGACGAACGCGCGGAGGAAAGTATATTGTTAATTAATTATTATTTACAGAATGTGATACAAAGGGTGAGTAACAACAACTCATTTAACGAAACAGAAGATCGATAATCTGTGAGTGAATAGAACCAGAAGAAATCGATAGATCGATATGGCGATATCGATTATCGGAACAAAACGATAATTTCCAAGGTGATGAATGGAAATGATGCAAAGATAAGTATGTACAATTTGCAGATTAAAGTAAGCATCGAGGGAAACGAAAATACAATTGAAAGGAAAGTGAGATTACAGGTTGCTACAACAGAAACCGAATTGATGCAATTCACGAATTGAGTAATTCTCGCCAAGTTCTGGAGGAGAATCAAATTCCAGAATAAGTACTCCCAAAATTAAGTACTGTATTGTCTGTGACGTGAGTTACGCGTAGTCCACCCGTTTCTTATTTCGACAAATTCAAAACAATGATTGGGATATTCTACGGTACCGTAATTAACAACAATAACAACAAAATTAACTATTGTGGTGGATAAGTGCAAAAATATAACACGAAAATGTTACAGTAAAAATGGACAAAGGAACGAACTCACGGAGAGTGAAAATTCAATGTCCAATGCAAATATCCAAACACAAAAATATTCCAGCTTCGAACTCCGGTGCGTCGCGTTGATCTGCAATTATAATTGGCGAAGTTGAAAGATGTGGCGACACGTCAATTTTGCCGTTAACCGTCGTCATTCACAAACACGCAGCAATGCAGCACCAGCGAACAAGGCAGAAGACGAACGCGCACGGACGAAAGTTTATTGTTAATTAATGATTATTTACAGAATGCGATACAAAGGATGAGTAACGACAACTCATTTAACGAAACAGAAGATCAATAGTCTATGAGTGAATAGGACAAGAAGAAATCGATAGATAGATATGGCAATATCGATCATCGGAACGAAACGATAACTTCTAAGTTAATGGGTGAAAATGATACAAAGATAAGTATGTACAAATTGGTGATTAAAGTAAGCATCGAGGGAAAAGAAAGTGAAATTACAGGTTGCTACAGAACTCCCCCCTAGAGCGTGAGTCGACGGATGAACGCTCGATACCATGTTTAGGGTATGTATTCAACCAGTCTTGCGGGGAACCTCACTCTACGGCCGATACGTGTTTTAAGTGGTGAAGGGTTACATACAACGGTTGAGGGTCGGTTTGGGAGATCGTTGGAGTTCGTCACAGGTTGTGTGTGCGGGGTCGAAGTAGTAGCTTTTTGTGATGAATTTCGTTCAACGTAAGCGAGTTTGAAGCGCTCGATGCTAAACTTGTCTTTAATACCGTTGCGTAGCTGAAAGTGTTGCGTTGGACTTGAGCGGTAGGATGCTGGTTCAACTTCGCCGGTAGTGCGAATGTTAAGTACCCTTTTGTCAGTCTGTCTCAGTGTGGATCCAACTTCGCGTTTTTCTGCTTTCAGCTTTTCAGGTAGTAGCCCGCGAGCTCCAGCAACATTTCGAGGCCCTTTAGTGACGATGTGATGATGAACATCGTGGGTAGGTAGCTCCGTGTATGGTGCTGGGCGTGTTAGGGTCGGGAAATCGCGCAAAACATCACCGTAAGTGGCATTGTTCGGGACGAAAATTTGAAGACCAGGTGAGGTGATGGAACACAGTTCACGGGACACGTTCAGTGAGGTGGTATTGTCGTGTAGCTGTCAGTGTTGGAGATCGACTACAAGACCGTATTTCGTCATAAAGTCGATACCGACGATAGGCTTCTGCACATCGGCTATCAGGAAGACAAAAGGGAATTCACGTTTGAGTCTGAGATCGAGTTTTATAAATTTCTCACCGTAGGTCAAGCTTTTCGAATTGTTAGCCGCCTGCAATGTGATGCCTGAAGGACGGAGGTCGCGTTTTTCGTAACTGCGCGTTATAACGCGGCACCGGTTTCTACTAAAAAGTTGAGCTCAAAAGATGCATCGTAGACGTATAAGAAGCGACTAGTGGGTTTGCCAGGAACGGTCGTCGCCATAACTGACTGGCTACGTGGATTTTCAACACGGTGGCTGTCAGCGTTAGGATGTTTACACCCGGAGCGACAATGGCGCGCGGCGTTTCCGAACCCGCGATGGTAATAACAGAACCAGTTAGTATCGCGAGTGCGAGAATGGCTTCTATTTCCAGAAGAACTCCGGGGTCTAGATCTAGACGTTTTGGGTCGTTTCATATTGGAAATGATAAGCTGTAAGGATGCGAGTTCCTTAGTTAGCATGGCCACGGTGGCTTCAAGCTTTGAGAGGTAACCACCTTCTGATACTTGATTAACGCTTGTTCTGTCGAGGCATTCGTGGATTTCGTCTGCTAGTTCGGCCAATGTGTCGAGGCAGAGTTTGTCGACGGACACGGCAAGGATGGCGTTGGTTCTGTGTGGCAGGCAGTTCAGGCAAAGTTGCTGAAATACGGAATCATCCAACTTTGTGTTGCCCACAAGAGAACGCATGTGTGGTAGAAGTTGTGACGGAGTTCTGTCCCCGAGCTCTACCCCGGCGAGCAATCGTTTTAACCTCGCCTCGTCAGAAGCCATAGTGCGTTTAAGAACAGCGGCTTTTAGAGTGTCGTAGGGCGAATTTACTGGCATCGGGTCAATAACGTCTAAAACGTCTTTCGCATTATAAGACGGTAGCTAGGATTGCACGAAGAAGAACATGGTTTCTTGTATAGTAATGCGTCTAAAACGAAACATTCCTTCAAGCCGAATGAACCAAATGTGTGGGTTAGCTGAGTCAAAAGCTGGAGTGTTGCCTGCGATAACGTTCGATTGACATTTGTTAGGTTCAGACGACATTATTGCAAAATTTGAAAAATGACGGGAGTTCTGAGCGAAAAATGGAATGCGGGCTCACCAATTATGTTGTGGATAAGTGCAAAAATATAACAGGAAAATGTTACAGTAAAAATGGACAAAGGAACGAACTCACGGAGAGTGAAAATTTAATGTCCAATGCAAATATCCAAACACAAAAATATTCTAGCTCCGAACTCCGGTGCGTCGCGTTGATCTGCAATTATAATTGGCGAAGTTGAAAGATGTGGCGACACGTCAATTTTGCCGTTAACGGTCGTCATTCACAAACACGCAGCAATGCAGCACCGGCGAACAAGGCAGAAGACGAACGCGCACGGACGAAAGATTATTGTTAATTGATGATTATTTACAGAAAGCGATACAAAGGATGAGTAACGACAACTCATTTAACGAAACAGAAGATCAATAGTCTATGAGTGAATAGGACAAGAAGAAATCGATAGATCGATATGGCAATATCGATTATCGGAACGAAACGATAACTTCTAAGTTAATGGGTGAAAATGATACAAAGATAAGTATGTACAAATTGGTGATTAAAGTGAGCATCGAGGGAAAAGAAAGTGAAATTACAGGTTGCTACAGAACTCCCCCCGAGAGCGTGAGTCGACGGATGAACGCTTGATATCCCGTTTAGGGCATGTATTCAACCAGTCTTGCGGGGAACCTCACTCTAGGGCCGATACGTGTTTTAAGTGTTGAAGGGTTACATACAACGGTTGAGGGTCGGTTTGGGAGATCGTTGGAGTTCGTCACAGGTTATGTGTGCGGGGTCGAATTAGTAGCTTTTTGTGATGAATTTCGTTCAACGTAAGCGAGTTTGAAGCGCTCGATGCTAAACTTGTCTTTAATACCGTTGCGTAGCTGAAAGTGTTGCGTTGGAATTGAGCGGTAGGATGCTGGTTCAGCTTCGCCGGTAGTGCGAATGTTAAGTACCCTTTAGCCAGTCTGTCTCAGTGTGGATCCAACTTCGCGTTTTTCTGCTTTCAGCTTTTCAAGTAGTAGCCTGCGAGCTTTAGCAACATTTCGAGGCCCTTTAGTGACGATGTGATGATGAACATCGTGGGTAGGTAGCTCCGTGTATGGTGCTGGGCGTGTTAGGGTCGGGAAATCGCGCAAAACATCACCGTAAGTGGCATTGTTCGGGACGAAAATTTGAAGACCAGGTGAGGTGATGGAACACAGTTCACGGGACACGTTCAGTGAGGTGGTATTGTCCTGTAGCTGTCAGTGTTGGAGATCGACTACGAGACCGTATTTCGTCATAAAGTCGATACCGACGATAGGCTTCTGCACATCGGCTATCAGGAAGACAAAAGGGAATTCACGTTTGAGTCTGAGATCGAGTTTTATAAATTTCTCACCGTAGGTCAAGCTTTTCGAATTGTTAGCCGCCTGCAATGTGATGCCTGAAGGACGGAGGTCGCGTTTTTCGTAACTGCGCGTTATAACGCGGCACCAGTGTCTACGAAAAAGTTGAGCTCAAAAGATGCATCGTAGACGTATAAGAAGCGACTAGTGGGTTTGCCAGGAACGGTCGTCGCCATAACTGACTGGCTACGTGGATTTTCAACACGGTGGCTGTCAGCGTTAGGATGTTTACACCCGGAGCGACAATGGCGCGCGGCGTTTCCGAACCCGCGATGGTAATAACAGAACCAGTTAGTATCGCGAGTGCGAGAATGGCTTCTATTTCCAGAAGAACTCCGGGGTCTAGATCTAGACGTTTTGGGTCGTTTCATATTGGAAATGATAAGCTGTAAGGATGCGAGTTCCTTAGTTAGCATGGCCATGGTGGCTTCAAGCTTTGAGAGGTTACCACCTTCTGATACTTGATTAACGCTGGTTCTGTCGAGGCATTCGTGGATTTTGTCTGCTAGTTCGGCCAATGTGTCGAGGCAGAGTTTGTCGACCGACACGGCAAGGATGGCGGTGGTTCTGTGTGGCAGGCAGTTCAGGCAAAGTTGCTGTAATACGGAATCATCCAACTTTGTGTTTCCCACAAGAGAACGCATGTGTGGTAGAAGTTGTGACGGAGTTCTGTCCCCGAGCTCTACCCCGGCGAGCAATCGTTTTAACCTCGCCTCGTCAGAAGCCATAGTGCGTTTAAGAACAGCGGCTTTTAGAGTGTCGTAGGGCGAATTTACTGGCATCGGGTCAATAACGTCTAAAACGTCTTTCGCATTATAAGACGGTAGCTAGGATTGCACGAAGAAGAACATGGTTTCTTGTATAGTAATGCGTCTAAAACGAAACATTCCTTCAAGCCGAATGAACCAAATGTGTGGGTTAGCTGAGTCAAAAGCTGGAGTGTTGCCTGCGATAACGTTCGATTGACATTTGTTAGGTTCAGACGACATTATTGCAAAATTTGAAAAATGACGGGAGTTCTGAGCGAAAAATGGAATGCGGGCTCACCAATTATGTTGTGGATAAGTGCAAAAATATAACAGGAAAATGTTACAGTAAAAATGGACAAAGGAACGAACTCACGGAGAGTGAAAATTCAATGTCCAATGCAAATATCCAAACACAAAAATATTCCAGCTCCGAACTCCGGTGCGTCGCGTTGATCTGCAATTATAATTGGCGAAGTTGAAAGATGTGGCGACACGTCAATTTTGCCGTTAACCATCGTCATTTACAAACACGCAGCAATGCAGCACCAGCGAACAAGGCAGAAGACGAACGCGCACGGACGAATGTTTATTGTTAATTAATGATTATTTACAGAATGCGATACAAAGGATGAGTAACGACAACTCATTTAACGAAACAGAAGATCAATAGTCTATGAGTGAATAGGACAAGAAGAAATCGATAGATCGATATGGCAATATCGATTATCGGAACAATTGATAACTTCTAAGTTAATGGGTGAAAATGATACAAAGATAAGTATGTACAAATTGGTGATTAAAGTAAGCATCGAGGGAAAAAAAGTGAAATTACAGTTTGCTACACTATACAAACCTTAATTGTACAGGCACGTCACAGCAACAATGTAGCCAAATACTCCAGAATCAATTTCAACTCAAATAAAAGACGACCTGATATAAAATGAGAAGAATCGATTCAAAAAATGTCGTCCAAACGTTTGTGACAATTGAAAATGACACTCAAAATAGCGTCTTAATTCAAGCAAAATACTTTAGCCCAAAATGGCAAACAAATTCCGTAACAATATTATATATATAATATAATAGATATATATATATATATATATATATATATATATATATATATATATATAATGTTCCATATACCTGTCATCCTATGGTTATTGTTGAGCTTAATGCTTTTTCTACCATAACATTTTCTGAGTTCCGAGTTCTGAGTTCAAGTGATGAATAAATAAATAAATTTAATATTCTTGGAATTCCAAGGCATGCTGTGCATGATCAATAATTATCAAAGTTGTTTTTATAAATAAAGCATAAAAATTGATCATCACAAAGCACCAAGTTAAGATTAGGTCCACAACGCGCTTCCAAGATTGTAATCGTTATGTACGACGTAACCGAATGAGGCTATTACATATTCCCCTTACTCGCACTAAAGTTCGACAAAACTTCTTTTTAATTAGGTATGCACATCTTTGGAATTCTCTTCCACTCCATTTTCGTATGTGCACTTCTACAGGTAAATTTAAAGCATTCGTAGAATCTCTTACTGCTCCTTCGCTATGCGAAATTCTCAAAATAAACACCTCTATAGACAATAGACAGTTCACAATGTACGAATTACATAGTAGTATTAGTGTCAGCTTACATAAGGTCTATGTATGTTGCATATGTCAAGGCCTAGGCAACCTGACAGTATCTCAGCCCACGTGCAGTCTATGACTGTGCAGGACTTTGCCTGAATCAGGCTTGTGCTTTCACTTCACTTCACTTCACTAGGCTCATTTCACCCACATTTTGGTTTAAACATAGTTATCCTTATTGTTACAATTCAAGTTTTTATCATAAACAAATTTCTATAAATAAAAAATTCGAAATATGTAAAACATTAATTTTTATGATTATCTAATTATAACGCTGCTGTAGTGTCAGGTTACCTAGGGTCTCGGCATGTCTCGTCACGTTGCTACACATCTTCATCGTAACCGTGGGTATTATAATCATTTTTACCATATGACCATATTCTTAACCGTTGTATTGTCTGTGACGTGAGTTACGCGTAGTCTACCCGTTTTTTATTTCAACAAGTTCAAAACAACGATTGTGATATTTTACTGTACTGTAATTAACAACAATTACAACAAAATTAACTATACAAACCTTAACTGTACAGGAACGTCACAGCAACAATGGAGCCAAATACTTCAGAATCAAATTCCAATTCAAACAAAAGACGATCTGATATAAAATAAGAAGAATCGATTTACCAAAATGTCGTCCAAACTTTTTGTGACAATCAAAAATGACACTCAAAATAGCGTCCAAAATCATGCAAAATACTGAAGCCCAAAATGGCAACGAAATTCCGCAACAATGACCGACCATGGCAGAAACAATAAATTCAAACAAACATTTGACCGAAGGCGAGTACAGAAAAGATTTACAATAACAGAAATAATTACAAAAAGAAAAGTTTTATATCAAAATACTGTAGGAAAATGAAACACAAGCAAAATCTATTTCACAAAATTCAGGTTTTGTAACTAGGTTCCAAATAAAAGGAATGTTGAAGGGAAAAGAAGAATTTCAAACTACTTTGAACCTTACAACCGTTATCTGCTCATATTTAACCCATTTATGCATCAAAATATGGTTTATCATAATGTATTTATTTAAAAAAAGAAATAAAGAAATAAATGCAAAAATACTGTTTTTTATTATCTTTCTCATCGTTAATAATCCATTTACTGTTTCACTTCGATGACCTCTCACCATGATGGTGAAAAGAATATCTTTAATTGTGTTCCAGTGTCTCCGACTCCCAAACCAACTCCGATACTGGCCCTTGCTTTTTCCGCATAAGACTGATTCTTCTTTATGAATCGAAAGCCCTACTGGCGAACAGTTTTGGTTTACCTTATTCGACAATTCTTCAACTTTCCTGGATCGTACAACCGGCCCAAACCTCATGCAATTTAAACCACAATCTCTCCTCATCCCCTCCATTTTCTAATGTATTTTCAATTTAACTTCGGTTTTTTATTTACTTTTCTTCAATCACATCCACCAACATTCCGAAGAAGTCAAATTATATATGTAAAAAAAGAACTTTCTTTATTTCATAAATTTATTTTTACGGTGACAATTGAATCTTCATGCGCACCATTTCTTTAATAATGTTTTTCTTATTTTCATTTTTTTTAATCCCTGCTCCAGAATATATCGCATCCTCTCCATTTGCTCAATTTGATGCAATCTAGATGAATCTTCATTACTGTGTGACATTGCGCGAAAAAATTAACTTTCTAACCCTTGTAAATTTAACATCCTTTATTAAACGGAAAAATATTCAAAAATTCCGCTTGATAAGGTCATTTTTACAATTTATTTATTTTGTACACATTGATAACCAGATCATGTTTTGAATGTCTCGATTTACCAAGAATATAGTATTATTATTAGAATTATTAAAATCTCCAAGGTCATGCGTGCTGGGAATTTTTCGTTCGTTGAAATGGTAAAGGTAAGTGATAATCAATCAGTTTTACAGAAATTCAATATATGAGTTATTGTATGAAAAGAAAATCGGGTGAGGGGATAAATGACACGGAGAATATTAAACAATGGACCTGAACATCAAGGGATTCTCGAAGTGTCAGAATCTTCAAAAATGTTGAGTTGAAACACATTGTTATTGTCGAAATATATGTTTTGAATGGAGAATGTCTTTTTGTGGGTGTTCGTAGAAGATGCGGTGTCGCAGGGTGGCCTCGTCTGTGTGCTGGAATTCTTCACATGGATGTAAAGAGGTAATCTGGAACATAAATACTAAGGGACCGAGTATATGTTCATTATGAACGTTAAAAAACTGATATCACTGTTAATATCGAGTAAATCCATGATTGTATATCTAATATATCTATCTATCTATCTATCTATCTATATCTGATATCTATCTATCTATCTAATGTGACATCTAGGTTGATCAGTTTCATTAATTTTTCAACTGTGAGGAATGAATTCAGATGTGATTTAAAATCACATAGTGAGGTACAAAGTCTTATGTTTTTCGGGAGAATATTCCAGAGTTCAGCGTTTTTATTTAGGTAGAATTTACTTCTTACTTTTTTACAGGACGTAGGTAATTCCACTAGATTATCTTGATTTATTAAATTATATCTAGAACCTTGTCGAAAGCGAATGGACGAATTTACATGTATATTATCAGAAGATATTATTCTAAAGAACAGTATTAGGTTGTGTCTAATTCTACGGAACCATAGTGGTTCTAGCTTGAGCTGCTTGCATCTTCCTCTATATGATTGATCCGAGCTATATCTGGTTATTGATTTGGTAAAAGTACGTTGTACTTTTTCCAAAACGATGCTATCGGTTTTGTTTATACTGCTATATATTATATTACAGTAATCGAAGGGGGGTATAGTGAAAAGTTTATAAAGTTCTAAGTTACAGTGTGAGAGAGTAAAGAACTTATGAATCATATGTACACTCTGCTTTGCCTTAGAGATCACGTGATGTATATGCTCGTTGAATGTGAGCGATGCTTAATATTTGAACCCAAGATCAAGTGTGCAATCGATAATTTGAATAGGGTTACTATTATGAAGGATTGAGTTATCAGAAAATGTACATCTTGAAGGCATGAACTTAAACTTGCATTAAATATTTCTATTCTCTAAAATATATAAAAGGAAACATTTGTCGGTGAATTTTATAAGTATTGGAGTTCGCTGTTTCATGCTGTTTTGCGTAAACAGACAAAAGCAGCACAATCTGTTAGAATACCGTATGAAGTGAGAAAACATATTTTGAACTCATTTGAAGGATAATTATAAGCTACATTAAATAAAATGATATTCTTATAACGAGTTTCTCTTTGAGTAATTTTGGTACAAAGAGTTTCTACAAATTTATTGGTTTGTATATGGATATCATGATCAATAATGGAATTGGGCTTCATGAGAGATAATAAAGGTTTAAGAGAATCAAATAAAGTCTGAAAAGTTGTTATTTTCTTTACGTAGACTTATTATTTTAGATTCTAATATTCTCAATTTATTTAAGAATAAAGAAGTGTCAATATCTAGCCTTGCTTGGTGATTTTTAAAGCGAAATTGGACTTGCACTTGCAAACGAACATCATTCGTGATCCTTACGTTTGATATTTTCTATTGCTTTTATACTATTGTAATTTTCATGTTTTATTCATACCGTAATCCTGTGGTGTTGTGAAATATTAACTTTTCTAACCATAAATCCTTGAATCTTGTATCTTGAATCAATTTCTTGTTTGAGAAGTTTTACGAATTTTAATACGGCGTGAGATGGATGTTTTAGGATTCATATTGTATAAAATATCGTGGAACGTTAATTTTAACTTTAAGATATTATCACAAGTTATCGGTTCCGGTATGTAGCGTACAGAGTTAAAAATATTATGGAAGTGTAATTGGGATCACGTACCGTATTCAAGCGCGCGCTCTTAAGGGCTAGCATAGAATGTTGCATTTGCCAGGCCTCTCATGAATTGAAAAATTGTCCGAAATTTATTGAATCGGATGTCAATTCGCGCAGAGAAATCGCCGGGCGCAATTCTGTTTGTTTTGTATGTCTGCGACCGTCACATGGCGCTGTGTCATGTAACTACAAGCCGTGGTGCACTGCCGAAAATTGCGGTGAACGACACTACACACTTCTACTTTAAAACCACGCTGCAGAGAAACCGTCTACGAATATTAATTGCAGCCATGCGTCAATTAGTGCCAAATTGTTCGTAGGCTCTATACTTATCAAGATCGAGACTTCGACTGGGATTATAAATGCTGTAGCCTTATTGGATAGTAGGTCTGATACCAATTTGATTCTCGAGGACTTCGTTGAACAATAAAAGATGCCTAAATGTCATGCGCAAGTTTCGTTGACAACTTTGGGGCATCAACGTAAACTTTCTTTTTCTCTTTTAAGCTTTGAAATACACTCGTTTGACGTCGATCAAGTAGTCCATGTCGCAGAGGCTTACACAGTGGGAACTTTGCCGCGTGTATCACAATGTTCGATAATGGACTTGAGTGAACGGACTGCATCTCTGAAAAACGTCGACTTGGATGTGAGTGATCAGCCTGTGACTGTACTGATAGGTTATAATGTTCCTGAAGCGCATTGGGCTTTGGGACAGCTATTAGAAGGCAGAGGCCGTCCATTTGCAACAAAAACGTTATTGGGTTCGATTGTGCAAGGACCGGCATGCCAAACCTCGGAGGATATCTTTTGTTTGAATTCTTTTCTGGAGAAAGGTTAATTGTTGAATGTAACAACCGTCTATGCAATGCAGGCATATCCGCCAAAGGAAATGAACGAACGCGTGATGAAAAATAAGCCTTGTCAAGATTATTTTCGCTTGACAAAGTGGATTTACAATGACCGTATGTTACTTGATGATGTGCCTGCGGATGACTGGGCACCTATTGTACGCGCCATAGCCAAAATAAGCTACCGATGGAAATAATGTTGACAGAGCAGACAGCAGCTGACAGAGCAGAGCACATTGTTACTGAATGGGATGCAGCCACAGCCGAAGATGCGTTTGATCTGAATCTTGCAAACCGCAAAACAAGGAAACAAAGTTTATTGTCAGTAGTCAGTGGTTTGTACGACCCAGTTGGCTTGATGAGTCCTTGGATATTCCATGGAAAAGAATGGCTACAACGTTGTCGCAGAAAACCTTTTGGTTTAAAGGATCTGATTGTGATGATCTTCAGCTGGTGTTCGATAAGTGGATAAACAGCATGCATGCGATCAAAGAGTTGTGTTCCACGACGCATTAGCGAAGTAAATAAAAGTATGACATACTTAAATCTACACGTCTCCAGTGATGCCTCAGAATCTGGCCATGGCGCTGTTGCATATGGACGTTCATGTAGTGATTCAGTCATGTCGCCGGTTCTTCTCCTGTTTTCAAAATCTCGAGTTAATCCTTGGAAGACAGTATCGATTCCTAGGTTGCAATTGTCTGCAGCGGTTCTTGCGGTACGTATATATCCGATACCAAAATCCGCTTTTGGTGACCTTGTTAAAAACATTAACTTTTGGAATAATTCGATGACCGTTTTCTCTTATACTACCAATCGAACTAGTCATTTCTCAACGTTCGTAGCGAATCGCTTGACGTTCGTACACGAATACACGAAACCATGCCATTGGATGCATGTTGGTACTCGATCTAATCCAGTTGCTGCCTTGGAATTTTAGGTAAACGACCATGACTTTCTACTACAAGCCATTAATGTGTGGCCTGAAGGTGTTAATTCACAGCGCGCCGAGCAGGCTGAATTTAGACGTGCCAGTTGTTCAATAAATTTAATGGATTCACAACGAGGAATGGACATCTTTCGTCGTCGGTTCACTAGTTGGAAAAGGCTTTTACGCTCAATTTCGTGTCTGGATGGAACTCAAGAAGACGAATGCCCGGAGGCTGACGTGTTGGCGCAATTAGGACCAGCTCGAACTTCTTGAAGGGCCAGGAGCTAAGCTGGAGGACGTGGTGAGTGTACGTTTTGCTAACGTTTTCTCTATAAAAAGCCACAGATATCAGGTGATAGCAATGCGATGTGGCGTGGGTGACTCGCCACTCAATAAAGTCACTTGCCGTTTGTCTTGCGTTTCTGGGTTGAGATCGGAGTAGATGAGTGAAGAGGCGGAACCAATCAGTTAGTTTCATTCAGAACACCAGGTTTAGAAAGAATTTGGCGGGAGGTGTAAATGACGAAATTTTGTATAAAATTCGTTCTTATTTTCTGTTTGAACAATTGGATTCTACTTATTTCTCAACAGTTTTATCTTACATTGTTTTTGTGTACACATTTTCCTTATCCTCTTGTACACTCCGTTTTGTTTTACTGAAGTAATTTTTATTGCTTGGCTGCCATTAAATTCCACATATTTTTGCACATGGTATTTGGAGAAAACAGAGACGATTGTTCGCCATTGTATTGGTAATTTTATTCCTTTGCATTTATCATTTGGCAGTCTATCTCGTCAGCATTGGCTGAATTTATTGTTGTCATTTGGAAACTTTGAGCATTTTTGGCTCACATCATTTGTACAACCCGGTACAGGTGAGTTTTGTCCATTGTTATTGTCTATTGATCTTGTTAATAGAACCGTAGTAAACTCGAATCATTGTTTTGAATTGTCGAAATAAGAAACGGGTGGTCTACGCGTTAACCAACGAATTTAGTCGATACAAGATATGCCTTCAATGCTCGATCTGATCCTGATAACTGAAAAAGATTCCGTCAAAAACATTACAACGATTGTCCGCTAGGTTCCAGCGACCATTTGGTCTTGAATTTTGACTACCTATGTCGAGCAGAGCGAACAAACGATACAACAAAATCATCAGAAAGGTATGCCTATCTATATTATCAAACGCCCTAAGTTTGATTAACGATTGGCTAATTGAAGGCATAGGAGTGAAAGAACAGTGGTCCAGCATTTTGACCAAGATAACCGGGAAATCAACTCAAGCTCAGTATTCGTTTTAAGCAGTGTGGAAATGCATTCGAATTTAAAATCTGCAGTCGCACTCGCAAATGGATTAAACTGCGAAATATTGCTTATAGAAACCATCGCCGGTTAACCACCGGTGTCACATGGGAGACCTTTAGAAAACTAAGAAACCAGGTCATTAAACTTATTGCTGGAGACAAAATACAGTATTAAGCTGTCATAATGTCTAAAATGAAACGGAATCTCAAGCTTCTTCACCAGATTGTGAACAAGCGGTGTTCAGTGAAACCAGGAGTTGCGGCCTTGCTGACTACCTCTGGAATGACCACAAATGCAGCTGACACCGCGGATGTTCTGGAAAATTATTACACTACAGTAGCTTGTCCGAAGAAAAGCGTGGATATACAAATGTATCCAGAAATAACGCATCCCATACCATTGGACACAATAACCATCACCAAAGAAGAGGTGCTGGGAACTCTATTATCGTTGAATCACAGAAAATCCCCTGTGTTGTATCCTTTCAACTTCCATCATCTATTTGTAATATTTCACGTTAATTTTGAAATCTAAACACTTTCTCATTTTTTCTTGTTTTTTACTGCACTTTTGTTCTACTCTCCCTCTTTGAATAATTTGACTCCATTTTATCTGCGCCATTTTCCCGTTTGGACTCGTGTGCGTAACGTGATTCGCGCTCGATATTGTTTTTGACATTCACCCGGATTTTACCCGGTTGACCCCAATATTTGAGGTATGTTTTACTTTATTTTGATTGTCTTAATACAGTATCGCTTTCATAGACAAATCCGATTTGTGTTCTGATATAGCTCTGGGATTTTGCGTGTCACTCAACTTGTGAAAATTCATTGAATGACAAATACAATCAAAACCCTGGTTGTTATAAAATTACCCCGAATATACTCAAGCATTGTGCAAAATCTCTATACGGACCTCTCACTCAGTTATTCTGCGAATCGCTGTCTCAAAGTTTCATACCAACTGAATGGAAATGTGGTATAATCTCCCCGATTTTCACGGGCGGGGTACGTTTGGAGCCCGCAAATTACAGACTAGTTAGCTTGTTGTCCGCCGTATCCAATGCACTCGAAAGGATCGTGGCAAAAAAACTTAACGAATATCTTGAGGAAAATAAGCTATTTCCGGGAGCGCAACACGGATTTAAAAGGGAATAATCCTGCCTTACTAACCTTCTCCTTACCCTTGACGACTGGAATCGAGCAGTAGATGTTGGGAATACCCTCCACGTATGTTACCTCGATATGTCAGGAGCATTTGACCGTGTAAACTACAGTGTTCTCTTGCAGAAGCTGGAACGTTGTGGTATCACTGGCAGTCTCTTAGCATGGTTAGAAAATTACCTGAGTGATTGGTTTGTTCAAGTCTCTGTGGACGGTGCTCTATCGAAGTCGGTAGCCGTGACAAGTGGAGTGTCTCAGGGATCCATCCTCGGACCAATCCTCTTCGCGCTTTATGCTAATGGCATACCGGCTCTCATCAAATGCAAGATCGTACTGTTCGCGGACGATATAAAAGTGTGGTCGAAGATAAGTAAGTCGGAAGACTGCGAACTGCTCCAGAAGAATCTGGACAACCTACAAGCTTGGTCCCTAAAAATCGCATATTTTTTAATTTCCAAATGTGTCACATGGTGAACATTGGCAAATATGTGCAGTACCAGTATTTTCTTGGAAAACACAGCCTCTCGTGGACCATCGAACAAAAGGACTTGGGTGTGTTGATAAGCAACACCCTAGGAATGTCGAGCCAATGCAACTACGTCTATCGCAATACATCACAGAAATTGTCAGTCCTAGAGAGAATTTTCGGTAGGTTCTTAAAACAGACAATTCTTTGTATTATAAATAGTTAGATAGTTAAAACCACTAGCCACTGAATCGAGAATAATTTTTAAAAAAGTTTTTTGCATATGCTTACTAACAAACAACAAGTAATGAGGCTTGGTTGCTGATGACAACGCAGCAGTTGTTTGCATGAAGCCGTGATGATTGTACTAAAGACACTTTCTGGAGGGTCTGACATAGGTAACGGGAGATTTATTTAGTGATTAAGCTAATTTATTATGAAATATTAATGAAACTACTGTAAAGTCGTCGTATTGGAGAGGTTGAGTCCCGTTTTCGGCATTAATGAGGTTTGCAAAGTTTTTCCAGTATATATGACTAATGTTGGATGATTTTCTACATATTTTTACTATAAAGTTGCAATTCAATTCGAATGTTATGATATTGTGGCCACCTTTAATACGATGATGATATTTTCAAATTAAATGGATTAACATTAAGAGTGAAGACAACGTCAAGTATATTGCCCCTTAAAATAAGCGTAAAATACGGGATCCGCTCGTTGTATATTAATTAATGGAAAGGCGTAACGCCATATACGACGGATGGTTATAGCTACATGTACCCACTTCAGTGCTTCTGTCCGGAAGTTACGACGTGTGACATTGCGAAGCATGTGCACTCGTCAAAGCATATGAGCAGCGTTTGAGAATAATTCTTCCACTGCATTCGCTATCGCGAGAGCGCCGTCAGACATAACAGCTCGCACTGCGTCACACTCACCGACGAATTCTACAAAGGTCAGCAGAAACGTGCGAATGTCATCCGCCGTTTCCCACCAAAGAAGACCTAATGCTACTGGCAGACTTTTTCTGCAACCATCTACTATCATTAATTGATATAAAAAATATTTCTCACGATTAGTACGGAATGTACCATCGATGAGAATGAAATCGGAAAAACGGCCATATGAACTCAGCATTTCTTGAGTAACGAAGACAAAAAGCGTCATCCGGTTATTTTCGTCCAGTAGTACTCGTGCCTTCCAGTTGGCGTTGAATTCAGCTTCCATTTGTCGAATATAGGCTGAAAAAATGATTGGAAATATAGACAGTGACATTACGGTCTCCAAATTGTAATTCTTACAAACTTACCAGGATTGTTGCGTTTGTCCAGCGCTCGTCGACGAAGGTTGAACACATCAGAACTAGTCAAATTTTTCTGGAAACGACTCTTCACATAATATCTTATGTTGAATGAAGGGTCTCCGCTTTCCAGCATCGGTCGTATGAACTCTTGTTCCGAAAGCGTCAAGCGTCGGTTGCGGAATCATGTTGCTATTCGTAATGCGGAACCAAGGCCACATACGGCCCACATTGATAAATGATTGGCATTGTGTTGACGTAGATACGCGATGTCGAATGCCACGGGTTGGTTTTCCCAAGAATCCTTTCCGTTGACATATATATTTCGCATATGTCAACACGCCGCTTCGATTTTTTCTCCATGTTCGGACTAAATAGTAGGCGCCAGAAACCCGAGCGAACTCGTTCGGCATACTATTCAACTCATCCAGACTTTCGAACAAGCGGCCACCAATGTTTGCCTGAAAAAGCTGAGTGATATCATTAGAGCTCATTATGAATAAAGTGGCACATAATTGAGTGCAGAGCGTAATATTGGAAATGGAATTTTGAAAATAGCCAATCATGTAGCTTTTGATAACAAACACCCAATAGGAATTCGATGAAGGGTTTTAATAACAAGCAAACAATAATCATTCGATTAAAGGTTGCGCAAATTTTTTTATTTCACTTACAGCCTACTGGCAATTTAAAAGTAGTTAGATAGACTTTTTATTTCAATGCTACATCCTATTTTATCCTAGCAAAAATGGGTAGTGGAGATAACGTTTACCCAGTTTGGGTGGGTCCGAATCGCAATGTTTATTCATGATTGATGTTCAAAATTCAATATCAAGCACAGATAAGCGTATTGGGTATTCACTTCACCGAGTCACTGAGAGATGAGTGGTATCGTCATTTCAAGAGTTGGGAGAGTGTATTTTGTTCAATTTCAACAATTCGGAAAAGTAAATTCTCAAGCAAAAAGTTATATGCCACTTGAGAAAATTTTATAGCAAAAAAATTTAAAAGCCATTAACATAGTATAAGTATAATTTATCTATAGTTGTATTAATGTTAAATATCTTACCTAATTTTTCCGTTGTTAAAAAGGAGTTGAGTTGCTTTTTGTATTCAGTTTGTTGAGTGCTCAGTCTTATATTATTGGGAAGTAAACTCCATAAACGAGAATATTTATAAATAAAGAAATGTTTTCGTACCCGAGTGTGAATTTTCGTTTTTATGGTGAAGATTATATACTTCAGAGTTTTTGAAATCTAATTGTTAATCAATGTCGATCATATCATTTTTAATATACTGTAAAAAGAAGCACAAGATTTTGTCTTTTTCTCCGAACCCATAATTGTTTCAATCATAGGATATGACATCATTCCTTATATGAATGCTTATCCCAACTGGTAGTAATGGATCGTGTAAAAAAACGTTGAATGCCTTCTATAGCATAACTATGAGACCGAGTAATGTTGCTAGATATAATATTGCAGTAATCTAATAAAGGTAGTGTATGTAACTGGTAAAGTTCCAGCTTGCGCTGTGGTAGAGAGATGAATATATGAAGTGAACCTATGTTCTTTTTTGTTTTAGATATCAAGTAGCAAATTTGTTCATGGAATAAAAGTGATCCAGAATATCGATAACCTAAATCAAGTACACACTGTGCTGGTTGTTGTGGTGTATTATTTAAAATGATCGAATCTTTTGGTATGATACAATTGAAATTTATAAAAGTAGACTTATTGGTGGAGAAATCAAGACCGCTTCAAATAATCCATTAAAATAGAGCATCCAGGTCTTGGTTCAATTTCGATATATAGTCGCTAGTCTGGTTAGATGGAAAGGCAACGGCGACATTTATATCATCTGCAAACAAAAAGATCTTACAGTGTGTGATAACAGATAATATATCAATAATAAAGTTCAACAGGAGTAGTGACCTGGAACGCTTCCTTTCATGACTCCGCTCGGAATTGACAAATTTCGCGAATTGTATCCATTTATATCTACCGAAAAGGTGCGACCAGTGAGAAAAGATTTGAACCACGAAAGTTGGTTTCCAGTAATACCTACAGCAGATAATGTTGCGAGGAGTATATTATGAGGGACCCTGTCAAAGGCTTTTAAAATATCAATGAATAAAGCTATGACTACAAGGCCTGAATCTAGTGATTGTAACGTAATTTAGAAATTCTAGTTGACAAGTGATGCAAGATTTTTTGTCCAGAAATCCGTGCTGG
This sequence comes from Atriophallophorus winterbourni, assembly GCA_013407085.1. Classification (NCBI taxonomy): domain Eukaryota; kingdom Metazoa; phylum Platyhelminthes; class Trematoda; order Plagiorchiida; family Microphallidae; genus Atriophallophorus; species Atriophallophorus winterbourni. The sequence continues at coordinate 14,830 of JACCGJ010025638.1, read as the reverse complement.
TTTAATATGAGATAGTTTGGTTTGGAGTTGGGCCTTCGACGTGCGGAATAAATGTTTGTGAATCATGTGAGTATGCAATTGATCACTGATGTGAACCATCATATCAATACATCGATTTCGGAACCACCATTAAAGAAATCTAAGACTAAGTCTATTCGTGTGCCAAAAAGCGAAAAATCAGGGTTATTCCCGTTTTGAAATCAGCTAAAACGACCAAAGAAGTAGGAAATTCTTACAGAGATATGCTGTTACGGTCGACTTCAGCTGTACACTCCAAAACTGCTGTACTCGACTCACAAATTCAAGCCACAAATGTTTTTAATTCTAAAACGCCTGACTTTCCGATACGAAAAAGGAACACCCTATACACGCTGAACGTGATATGTACGAATGTCAGCGAGTCCCAAGAAAGCCTGTTTGATAGCAAACAGAAACATGATGTCGATTAATGGTCTGAACTTTGTCACCTAATGAAAATTGAACATGTACACGCAGGAAAGGTGACTCGTCTAACCCGCCATTCATCTTCACCTCATATTGGTCAACCTCGCTTGCTCAAGGTAACACTAAGATGCGAGGCTGATATGGAGAACGTATTGCTGAATGCATACCTACTCAAGTCAGATTCCGACTCAAACTGCCGCATATATCCCGATGTACCATGGTGGGGAAGGAAGGGCAGCTCGAACGACAGAGACCAAACGGTATCGCGAAGTATAGTTCTACTTGGTGTACCACAAAATACTTCTAGAGCATCGAATCAGGAAACGGTAGAGCACGACGTCAAACAATGGCGCTACATTGCGTGTTCTCTCGATATTTTTAATGCCGTTGTTGTGGACACATTTTGAGTTCCTTTTTCGCCAAAATACAAGGGGGATGGACCGAAACCTCTGAAGAGTACGTTCTTGACCAGCGCTATGGCTGAAATAGTAAGGTCGGAATGGACATAAAAGAAACGAACACTACCCAAGGATGTTAGACCTAGCCCACCGAAACCAATGAGTGAGACACACTCGCGGCTTAGGTCGGTGGACGGCAGCGTTGCCACCGAAACCGGAGCAATAAATACATCAAAAAACGTAGTGGGTCCGGCTCAAACCGAGTCGGACCGAGTACATCATGGTTCGGCTCTCAGGGGGTCGGACATACAAACATCATCCGCATAGGCTCGCTACACATGAAAACCACTGTTAAATGCTTATACACAAATGCACATTGCTTGCGGAACAAAATCGCCGAATTATCTCACTTTAACGCTCAGTTTTCTGCTGACATCATTGCTGTTACCGAAACATGGTTTTACGATCAGGTGAACGATTTCAAGCTGGCACTTCCAAACATGATCCTACTTCGAAGAGACCATTCAATATCAAATGGTAAAGTTGCTTTGTATTATAACGAACGTCTTCAATGCATAGCTGTACCTGACACAAGGTTTGAGCTAGAGGACACCATGTGGTGTAGCCTTCGCTTGGAAACTGGAGAGAACTGTATACTTGGTGTGATCTACCGCTCGCCCAACTCTTCCGATGCCCACAATGAAACGTTGTTACAAATGATGCGCAATGCTGGAAATCTTAGAGGATGCCAATTGTTAATAATGGGTGATTTTAACATCCGACATCTTAACACCAAAAGTGTGCATACTCAGCAATCCCTTGAGTACAAATTCCGTGAGATTATCACTTTCACTCCCATATACAACCATGTCCATTCATTTACTCGACAAAGGGGCCTCAATGAATCATCAACTCTAGATCCTGTTTTAACCTCCGAAGCAACAGCAGTGGAGTCAGTGCAGTATCATAGTCCTTTGGGGCTAAGTTACGATCTTGTGTTGTCCTTCGAATTCGTGTGCAACGCCAGAAGTTCGTCCGGCGACGTTAAGCTCACCAGGAGAGTCGATCACTTCGGCCTTCGCGGTGCCATTACGATTATGCAGGAAAAAACATCTCGATCTTACGAATGCAGATACTTATTGTTCTAGTCTGTTAAGTTATATCGGTACAAAACTAGACGAAAATTCTACCTGTGTTCCCAAAAGGAAATCAAGAACATTTTGCTTCAAACTCCGAAGCCGCACTCGGAAGTGGATAGCCCTGCGAAATTCCGCATGGGCTGCACCCAAAATAATACGAACAGACGCATCTTGGGAACACTTTCGTAGTTTTCGTAAAAAGGTGACGTCCCTAATTCAAAAAGACAAGCAATATCACCATTGGAAGCTGATCGACCAGATGGAACGACATCCTAAGTTGCTGTACATAATCGTATACACCGCAACCAAGATTAATTCAGGTGTATTTCCTATCCAGGCAGAGAACGGACTGACTGATGATGTCAAGGATACAGCTGATGCCCTAATATCATTTTATGCGCAAGTATTTTGTCCGAAGAACGTGTCAACCCGGACGTCTTTGCCGCACTTACTACAAGTCGAATGCCTTAGCAACATCGATGTAAATCCTACGGTTGTGAGAAAGCATTTACGCGGACTTAACGTTCGCAAATCACCAGGAGAGGATGGAATAGAACCCGCTGTTCTGAAGTCATGCGAGCTGGAGCTTTTTGGTCCACTAATTGGTCTATTCAGGCACTCATTGAATACGGGAACCGTACCAACTCAATGGAAAACCGGTGTTATCACACCAATCTACAAAGGGGGCAGTCGTTCTGATCCGGCGAATTAGCGCCCTGTGAAGCGTCTTCCAGCGGTTTCTGAAATTTTGGAACGCCTGGTGTGTGAACGACTTGTTGAACATCTCGAGAACCATCAGCTAATAACTTTCACACAACACAGATTTAGGAAAACATATTTATGCCTGTCTAACTTGCTCACGACTCTAAATGACTGAACGCAAGCACTGAGCCGAGGGGATTTCCGTTCATGCCGGTCACTTAGATATATCTAAAGCATTCGACAGAGTGAATCACTCCTTACTGCTTCAGAAGCTGCAGAATGTTGGCGTCATCGGAAACCTACTAACATGGTTTAAAGTTACCTGTCTGGACGCAAAGTAAAAGTCAGAAAAGATGGTGAAACTTCTCGAACAATTGAAGCCACGAGCTGAGTCCCTCAGGGTTCGGTTCTCGGTCCGATACTGTTTCTCATATTTATAAACGATCTACCGAACTTACTAACATGTACGCTTGTTTTATTGGCAGATGATGTAAAAATCTGGACAAAGGTCAACTCTATCGAGGACTGTCAAGGAGATTTGAATAAGCTGCCCCAGTGGTCAATCCAAAACAAACTGCCATTTAATTTTCGAAAGTGCAAAATGTTGCAAGCCGGAAAACCCTTTCCCTTTACCTACACACTTGGCAGCCACACGCTTGAATGGATTACATCACAAAAAGATCTCGGAATCTTGGTGACTGGCACTTTGAAGAACAGCCTACAGTGCGAAGCCGTCTACAAGCGTGCGTGCAGCTTGCTAGGTTTACTGAAACGCATTTTCGGACTTTTCCCACCACACTCACTCGCGGAATTACTAAACACTTACATACATCCGGTCGTTGACTACGCTGTACAAGCTCGGACGCCATGGATGAAAAAACATCTCTCTCCTCGATCGAATTTATCACAAGGCAACCAAAATGGTTACCGGATTGAATAATTTACCCTTTGAGCAGCGACTGACCAGACTTAGACTGTGCACCCTCGAGCGCAGGCGTATCCTACACGACCTCACTCTGACATATCGAATCATCTACGCGAAATCCCACCCTATCAAACACCTCTTCAAATTTGGTTCGGTTGTCCCTACACGCAGACACCCTTTGACCCTTCAAATCCCACACTCACGATTGAAATGTCGTCGTCACTTCTTTGCTGTTCGTGTATGCTTCTTTTGAAATAGCTTGCCGACAGATATTGTTAGCTCAGCGAACGAGCACATCTTTAATCAAAGGTTACGAAACCTTATGTTGAGAACTAATGCGTTGGCCCCTACATATTGGTCTATATTTTTTAACGCACGGAACTACAGTCCATCCAAAGATTCTTTTCCCTCAGTCTGTCGCCATCGAGGATTATTTTTTGCTCCACCTATGAAGAACACGGATATGATCATACAAGTAACGATTTTTTTTAAATTTTTTATACGTATATCCTATGGTACTGTACAGCAATTTGCTTTTTTAACCATAAATCTTGAATCTTGAATCTTGAATCTCAAGTATGTCAGTGTAGCTTGCCTGAAAAGCTTTTCAAATATCCTAGCTAGAAGTAGTGTGTGATTAATAGGTCGATAATTGGTAACCGTATGTACTGATTCGGACTTACGTCGACTAATAACAACGGAATGTTTCCATTCTAAGGGGAAGGTTCCCGATTTGATAGACGTATTGAAGAGATTAAGTAGTAATGAGAAGAAGAACTCAGATCACATTTTGCACATTGCTGGTACAAAACCTGTTTCATCAGGTTTGTAAGAGATTTCAACTTGATTACAAACTCTACGTATGTCAGAGAGTTTAATTGTAATTGCGTCTAAAGTGTTGCATGAAGGGTGTATGATTACCTGTGGATAAGAGTTGTTATTATATGAAGCATTGAAAAATATAAGAAATTCTTCACAAACAGCAAAAAGCTCAGTTACTACTGTGCAATTATTACCATGTTGATTTTGTTTAATGATGTAGCTTATCCTATCTGAATTTCCCGATGCCCTAGCGTTCATTGATTTTGAAAACTGTTTCTGTTTTCCATTGGATTTGAGGACTGTAGAATCATTGGAAATCAGTTTGTGGTTCACAATTTGTACTAGTGTGTCAGATAGTTCGTACGCATGGAGAAAAGAAGAGATGTCATACTTATTACGAGCACATGATGTCAAATAAACAATACGCTTTTCTTACTTACGAGTTTACTCATTTGGGGTGTCTAGCATATCTAGTAGTAGATTTCTGTAGTAACTCAGCTAGTTTATTACGAAAGATTTCGGAGATTACATATAAATTGTCAAAAAGGAAAATTAAGTCCAATCTTCGTTTTCAATGAAATTTTCAAAGATTTTCCAATCTATGTGACTAATTATACGTGGCTTTTTAACGATAGTCATTATGCTATTGCAACTTAATTCGAAAGATATAATCTTATGGTCTCCATTGAAAAATGATGGAGATACGTTCTGGTTAGAAGGTGTGATATTCAGAGTAAGGACAAGGACATGGATATTTTATCGTGCGTTGGTTTATCAACAAACTGTGTAAAACCTAATAGTTCAATGGTACTGGAAAAAGAATTATGATTTATATGGGTGCTTTCTATCCGGTAAAGTGAAGGCATCTTAAAATCCCCTGCAATTAATTTATAAAGCGAAGATTGGACAGAGGCTTCTATGAAGCAATCGGTCAAGCGTTGAAGCAATGAAGTAGTAGTAGCCGGTGGGTTGTAGATGCATACAATTAAGAGATCAGAAGTAGGTAGTGCCAGCCAGATAGAATCTTCGATATTATCAAAGACGGATGAAATGATGATGTTTGCCTGGATGTTAGAATGACCATAAACAAGGCACCCTGTTCCAAGTTTTGAAACGCGGTCTTTTCTGAAAATGTGATAGTTTGTAATCGAGAGTTCACATTCTGATTGTTCCTTTTTAGTCCAAGATTCAGTTATTAGAATAAAATCAGCGGGATTTGAGAGAAGATATGAACGTAAAGGTAATATCTCGTTATTTATGGATCGAGCATTGATAAGAATAAATCGAAGAGATGAGGGGATATGATCAGAGAATGGCTCATTATGTAATTGAGCATTATGTGGCTCAGGTTGTTTTGAGTTAAAAACCTTCTTGGAGGGATTTGGAAATTTCTCATATTTGAATAAAGGAACATAGTAGGGTGAGTGTGAAATGAGTTTAAATATGGGAAATTGGTTTCGGGTGGCCAGCTATTATGGTTAAATAATGCAGTAATGGATTATTATAATTCAAGAAATAGCTTGGGTATTGTGGACTCGGTTGATGAAATAGCCATGGCAAGTTCCGATCTAATGGATGAGGCATTATACTTCGATTAAAGTTCGGAGTATTTCTATTGTCAATAGTTGAAGAATTCCTAATAGAAGGTGGTGCGGGCAATAAGGCACTAGTTTATCGAAACTTGGGCAAAATGGTTCTTTCCGTGAGTGAGGAGATGTAATAATGTTGAATGGAATAATTGGTTGTGTTGAATTATTGACTGTAGAAGGCGAATTTGGAGGTGCATTTATCTCTTGTGGCACCTCATCCAATTCCATCGTTTCCTTTCCATTGCTGGAAGATTCGGTGAAAAATTGAGTAGTCACGGTACGCTTATTGAACCTAAATCTCCGTTGCATTGTGTGAAATCAGGTGTAATAAACACTTTTCGAAATCTAGGAATCGATTTGAAAACATCCTTATGGGGTAAAATGTGAGATGCTAGGCTTTTGCCACTGAGTTGTAATAAGATTGGGCAACATTTCAATTGCCTGAATTTCCTCAAGCGTTTTAGCGAAGCGCTGTCTAACGGGAAGCCATAAGTTGAGCAGATATCAGTTCTCAAATCTTGTAAAGTATAACAATTTTTGATCTTAAGTCTCTTTGACAAATTTCAGTAACAATTGCTTCAACGAATTTGTTAGTTCGTTGAAGTATATCCTTGTCGATATTTGAATTATCACCCAAGAGGATAGTCAATGGTTGCAAAGACATGCAAACCTGTGTAACAGAACAGTTGCTTTTTGAATTTCCCAACTTTCGGATCCTAACTTCCGTAATCAATTCAGAATAACGGAAGTGTTCTGATTTAAATAAACGGAGCAGTTGTTAATCTTGGTGATTTTACATAGATTTATTAGCTTCGAGATAGATATTTTAGTGTACATAATTTAAATAGTATAAGAAGAAATAATAGCCAAAAGATTGCGAGAAATAAAAAATGAAGTTTTTGTAATTATGAACTATTTGACAATCACGTGCCGTTTTCAAACCTAGCGCGACCTTGATCTCTCTCTCAATATATATATATATATATATGCACAATGTGATACAGATATGTTGTCGTTCAAAAAAATGGAAATGTAAATAGTGTAGGAAACAGTGAAAAAAAGAAAAGTGAATTACATTTTGTCCGTTTACACACATTGTTTTTCTTGTTTTTTCAAATTCTTTCATGAACGATATAAACAATGTCAGGTAAAAATAGGGATAATGCACTCTTTTCATTGGTGTCGGTTTATTGTCATCGTTGCCATTGTGCCGAGCCAAACACTCTCACATTCTCTTGCGCCCCATATAGGCAAGCGCGCTCGTCCAACCTTGGCTAAACCAGAAGTGAGGCACTCTTCCAAGTAGGTGGCTGACTACCAGCCACATTTTCCTGTCTGTACCAGCTGACGCATGAAGCGCTCGGCGTGGTAATCGTTTAGGATTCAACCAGCAGGGACGATGCCGGTTAATGGCTGTCTGAAGATTAGTGCCCGACCTCAGAGTCGTTTTTAAAAGACCACAATATATTGATACTCACATCTCTTTTCCTTACACACCACTGTCGGTTTCTGTCTGTTTGACGACATCAGTTGGAGAAGCAAGGATCGATGTCAGTGAGCCTTGAAACAGCAGTATAGTTGCAGGAGAAGGGGCGAAGGCGGGTGACTGGCGCCATAAAACCAGTTAGCTCCGGGCAGATGGAGCTCGTCAGCTACTGGCAATCCATCTAGGGGACGGAAAACCCTGACTCCAAACCCCCATTGCCTTGTGGGTTACCCGATTGCGGGAAAGGCTTCGGGAGAAAACCCCGAGGAAAAATCCGGAGAGAAGCCCCGTAGGTAGATAACTGGCGCACAGCGCGTTTATCTGCCAGCTCCCTGCTGCCTTGTAGGTTGCACTTGGCTGTGCAAAGGCTAGAGAGGTGTACTCGAACAAACACCGAGTGGTGCTGGGGACATCACTTGTACACTATCCCCAAGAAACTTCATGACGATGTCTCAACGTATATCTCAGCTCTCTGCTACGGCGTTCCCGAGACGCGACGTGCCCTTGGCTCTCTCAGCGGCTAGGGTGAACAGTAAGCAAGCTGGGGCCATAAATATCCGTAAGGTCTTTTATTTGGGATGTTGGAACGTAAGGACACTGCGTGACGTTGGTAGTCAAGCAATCACGATGAGCTCTTTATTGGACTACCAAGTACATGTTGCTTGTCTTTCCGAGGTCCGCCTTCCCGGACACGGATTCAAATCGATCAAGATCCCCGGAGTCGATCGTAATTATTGGCTTTTTTATAGTGGGCCCGAGGATGGATCTGGTCAGCATGGAGTAGCGATAGCGCTCATCGACCATGCTCAACAAGCACTCATGTCATGGATGCCTGTATCCCCGAGAATTGCGGTGGTCCGGCTGAGGGGTCACCCTTTGAATATAACAGTCGTTTCGGTGTATGCCCCAATCCTATCAGCCGACCAAACTACAAAAGACGATTTTTATAACCAACTTCAATTCGTAGTCGATAGAGTTGCTGGAAACGACGTACTGGTTGTGGCTGGTGACTGGAACGCTCGTACAGGATCAGCAGATTCCGCAACAAACCGAATCCTGGGAAAATTTGGCCTAGGGCAGCGCTGCGCGAATGGCGATCGACTGATCGAGTTTGCGGCTTACAATCACCTATGCGTCTGTAACACTGAATTCCAGCACCCAAAAAAACACTTGGTCACATGGTACTCGAAAAATGGTAGAACGGCGAACCATATCGATTATGTTCTAATTCGCGCACGTTGGATGTCTTCGGTGCCCGACTGTAGGTCCTATCGTGGAGCCGAAACAGGGAACGCAGCAGGCACCGATCACACACTTGTTCGCGCAAAGCTCCGACCTCGCCTGCTAAACCGCCAAAGGAAAACTCCTAGGAAGCGCTTAAACTTGCAAGCCTTAGGAAACCCGGCCCAACGTAAGAATCTCATTGACAATATCGCTGAGCGGTTGGATGTGAGTGATGCATCAGTCGAACAACAGTGGTCCAGACTGAAGACCGCTACTCAGACTGCAGCACTAAAAACCCTAGGCACGGCCTCTCGTCGCCGACGAGATTGGATTTCTCAGAACACCATCGAGCTCTCTGCCCGGGAAAGAGACGCCCGAATGCATGGTGCATCTGATTATCGCCTCCTTAGGAGAGCTGCTACACGATCAGCCCGCAAGGATCGTCAGCTATATTGGGCAGAAACCGCATCCAAAATGGAAGCCGCAGCAAGTATAGGAGACTTTGGACGACTGTCTCGCTTGATTCGCAGAGCATCTGGAAGCTGTGGTTTTTGTACGAACCTTTGAGATTCGTCAGGACAGATGATATTTGACCTTCATCAAAAGATAGATAGGTGAGTTGAGCACATCAGTCAGCTACTGAACCGCAATCATGCAGTATTTGTGTGCTGTGCGGCTAACCGTGCTAAGTTGATTTGCCTTCGGTGGTGAGCTGCATGCTGAAACAGGCTGAAGTCTCACTACCATTTGTATTTTCTTTCTCATATCTGTCTAGGCCTGGGCAACCTGACAGTATCTTAGCCCACGTGCAGTCTCTGACTGTACGGCACTTTGCCTGGATCAGGGTTGTGCTTTCATACATACTGAACCGCCCGTCATCTATCAATGCAGTATTCACTTCCCCGATAAATAGCTGTGAATACCCGGTCAACTGCGAGGCACCATCAGAATACGAGATATCAAGTGTTTTACGACGAATGCAGAATGGTAAATCGCAAGGCGAGGACGGAATTTCCGTTGAACTTATTAAAGCCTGTGCCGACGTATTATTATCTCCGCTACATCGGCTGTTTTGTTCGATCTGGGAGACGGAAGTTTTCCCATCAGACTGGTGGATGTCTATCATTCTACCACTGCCGAAACGTGGAGATAAATCTGTGTGCTCCAATTACCGCGGAATAAGTCTAATCGACACCGCTGCTAAAGTGTTTGCAACGCTCCTGCTTAATCGGTTCTCCGCCGAAAGAAATCTGCGCACCCGAGTTAACCAAGGTGGATTTCGCCCTGGGATGGGTTGCGTAGATCAAATATTTACTTTACGCAGGATTCTCGAGCACCGTGCACGGTATCAACAGCAAACGATAGCTTGCTTTATTGACTTCCGCGCCGCCTTCGACTCCGTAGACCGTGGTTGTTTATGGGACATCATGCTATCAGATGGGGTTCCATTAAAGCTCGTCAACCTAATCAGAGCCTATTACAGCTCTACAAGGGCACGGGTTCGTGTCTACGGTGAAGAATCGCGTGAATTTAACTTGCACACAGGAGTCAGCCAAGGTTGCCCGCTATCGCCGGTTATGTTTAACTATGTCGTAGACTGGATAATGAACCAGGCGTTAACAGACTATCAAGGGGTGCAAATTTCAACGGATCTATGGATTTCCGACCTTGACTACGCTGACGATATAGTCGTTCTGGGCGACAATACCGAAATGCTGCAAAGAGTTTTAGACCGCATTAGTGCCACTGCCGCGAAAGTCGGTCTTGAGATAAACGCGGCTAAGACCAAGGCATTTTTTATTCCGATACACCAGGCATCCAGCCACTTCGCGTCCAGAGTTGTCCGATCGAATACGTTCCAGTCTTTAAATACCTCGGCTCAAGTATATTGCCCAATGGTCAGGCGAAAGATGAAGTGAAGGTAAGGGTCGATCGTGCTCGTAATGCGTTTTTGCAGTTGAAAGGCACCCTTTGGCGCAAGCCCGGGATCAGCCTAAAAACTAAGACGCGTGTTTATCAAGCAGCGATCCGCCCTGTACTGCTTTATGGATGCGAGACATGGCCTTTAAGGTCACAGGATGTACGCACATTAGAAGTGTTCGACCATTGGTGCCTTAGGGTAATCTTGGGCATCCGATATACTGACCGAGTATCCAACGCAGCCGTACGAGAGCGTTGCAGCGGACTATCTCCACTTTCCGCTCACATACAACGGCGAAGGCTGCAATGGTTTGGCCACGTCCTCCGAATGACAGACAGCACTTCCAAAACTCGTCCTCGACCCCAAACCCGTTCGCACCTGGCGTCGGCGGCAAGGTGGTCAAGTGAAAACCTGGCTGTCAACTGTGAAAGAGGATGTAGATACCCTGGGTCTGCGTACCGTCTACGGAGTTCGCAGGTGGGAACGAGACTGGATCACGATCTGCAACGATCTCTCCTCCGATCGACGTGCGTGGGCTGGTACGATCCGAGACATCAATGAAGCCGGCTAATCCACTCGTGGAGCCAGCCGCACAAAAGTAAAGTAAGTAAGTAAGTATAGTTGCAAACTAAGGTAAACTTGTATGCCGCCGATTAATAGGTTTCCTACAAAGATGCAGGCTGTTCAAATTAAGAATTGCAAAGTGATTATTGGTCCAACAGTCGATGCGCTTTTTAAGGAACGCAATATAATCGCGTTCACAACCCCATCAATAAACGAACACTCACGGTTTCAATCTGTTTGATTCCAATAGGTAGAGACAGTGAGTGAGCGTTGAAACAGCGGTATACTATTGAATAAAAAAATGTTGTAGGCCACTGATAAATAGGGTTTTTACAACGAACCACGTTGATCAAATACAGAACCACAAATTGATTTATGGTTCCGCACAAGAGGCGCTTATGAAGGACCAATATATTTTGACACTCACATCCCCAACCCTTACACACAAATTTGTGTTCGGCCCTAGCGGTGTTTACTGATGACAGCGTTCTAGCGATGGCTTTGCCCTTCGAAACTCCACGTCTCGGCTCAGCAAACAAAACATTTTAACGTATGTTATCTTTATGAATTCATTTCTTTGGTCTGTACAATGGGTGGAAGAAAAAACAGGAGGAATGGAAGTGGAGAAAAGACACAGTATCGTTGTTCGCTGCTTGTCGGTGTTATTCTCACCGATCTCGCTTTTGGTTGTTTGCGTCATTTGAATATATAATTAAAAATTGGTCAATATAGCTGACCTAGTGGCAAGGATCGATAATTGTACACGTGACGCTGATTGACCTTTGAATAGTATGTTGGCGAAAGTTAGGATAAGAAAACGTGTACGATGATGAATGTGTATAGATACTGGTCTGCTACACAGCTCCCCTTCAGTGCTGAGAACACTGGGTGCTGATCGTCTGGATTAAAAAAGGCGATTCATGGGCCCCACAAAATAGATAGCACCCCTTCTGAACACGACCGGCAAGCTCGCTATCCAGAGCTTAGAAGCAGAAGAGTGGAAATGTTGCATGGCTGCCAGTCACTTCGATGTTGTCCGAGGGTGTTCTCCGCTTGAAGTTGTTTCTTCTCATTTCTTATTAAGTTCGTCCTCACAATACCATGTAAATGAAAAGAGAATTGAGCTAGATTTTTTTTTTAATTTAGTGCATATGCTAATCTGTCAGGGAAGTAAACGTGTGGACCTGATTTTGTTTTAAGTTCTACTGCGGTCTTATATTTGTCTATATCTTGGCTGGATTGTTTAACTTTAGATTTGTTAATTAACCCGTCTCAACCTAGGTCTTTTTCAATAAAAGCTGGTTTTACTCTATTAATGGATATCGTTTTGAGATGAATTGAATTGAATTGAATTGAATAACCAACCTACGAATGTAAGTGAGAACGAACGACGCTCACTCGAATTACAGTATGTATTGAATAATGTAGCTTTAACAACGAGAATTTGAATTACGGAATTATTGAATAGTATTGATTATTATTCAAAGATCATCACAACCACCACAGTTCCAATCATCCTCGGATTTGTGTAATCTTGAATATGTTTGTTGCATGTTCATCAGAAGCTTGTCCAGTGTGTGCAGGTTGAATTGATTGAACACACGGAGGTTCCAGCAAACCCGAAACGTCATCCACAGTTGCCAACAGTTGTCTCGCTTTTTTAATGGCAATAGTAGAAGGTGCCAGTAAGGCTTTTCCTCTAGCGGTTTTGAAAAGTACATTATCTGACGATCGTTTAGATGAGCTGGAAAGCAGTGCTGAATTCGCTTGATAAGAATAGTTCGATGATTTATTTGAAATGGTATCTGATGAACTCTAAAGTTTGCTAACTTTGAAGCCACTTTCTTGCTAATGAAAACTGGATTTTCCGTTTGAATCAATAATACGGGCGGATGTGGACGTGTTAACAGGAGTAGCGTTAGAGTCGGTTGATAGGGAAGTCACATTTTCATCAGCATTAGCACGAGCAATGGCACTGTTACAAATCGGTCGAACTGTCTTTACAGATGCAGTTTAAATATACAGAGTAACGGGAGCATTCTTCATGCTATGATAGGATGTATGAAAGTCAACGATTCGTTTTTATCCAAGCGACATAGTTAAGGTATCTTCATCATTCGGTTGATACTTCAGCTGTTGACATGCTATAGCATTCTTCGTTATTTCAGGATTATGTGTATTAGACATTACAGAACTTTCTGTTGGCGACAAATCTTTCGTTGCCACACGCGCATCTTCATACTGTTCACAATGAGCTCGAACATCTTTAAAAGAGGGTTTTGGCAGTTTCAAGAGCTCAGTATGCAAAACACTGTCATTTATACCAGCGATTAGACGATCTTTCAATTGCATTTTTAACAAGTCACCGAAGTTGCATTTCGCTGCCTGAATTAACAATTGTAGAATAAATTCGCGAATGCGTTGATTAGAGTGACGCACCATGGAATGAAATTTTGCACACTCGGTTGGTTCGAAATATACAGGTTTTACATGTTGCAATAAGAGCGTTTCCAGCGTTTTGTATGGGAGAGAAATAGGAGAATCAGGATGGGCTAAATTTTGATTAACGTATATGCAGATTGTCTGACTGTATTTAGAAAATAAACAGATTTTTTATCATTCTCAGCTTTCGGTCGTGTCATACACGAAATTTCGAATCTTTCACAATAGCCTTCAATTTCTCGAGCATTTGAATTTATATCGAGAGGTTCCAGACTTGAATTTGCCATGAAGAATTGCTGTTCGCGACGCCGAATATGATAAATTGAATTGAATTAGATTGAATAACCAACCCAAGAATGTAAGTGAGAACAAACGACGCTCACTCGAATTACAGTATGTATTGAATAATGTTGTCTCAACAACAAGAATTTGAATTACGGAATTATTGATTAGTATTGATTATTATTCGAACAATCATCACACGTTTCCTTTTCACCTTTGATGTCGACGACGGAATGCTTTGGATGACTTCAAAATGACCTTCGTGTGGAGGTTCCAGTGGTTTATGTATTGAGTATACACATGGGAAAAGGTAGATAACTCTACCGGGATGTATGCTGTGTTGCTCTGTTGTCGCGTTGGTTTAGGTCTTATAGACAGCATAGCTGCAGATAAACGTTTTACTAAATCGCTGGGATCGATGTATTGGTTACACAGCGATCCATGTACTACATCCGCTGGGAGATTAAGAGTAGTACCTTGAACTAACAATGCTGATGAGCATTCCAAGTCCTGTTTAAACAAGGTTCGCATCGTCAGTAGAAACAGCGGTAAGTGTTCACTTCAGTTGCTTGGGTCTGGTTGAGCCATCGGGGATGCTTTTACTTGTCTGTGCATCCGTTTAACCATCTCATTTGCTGCGGGGTGATAAGGTTCCGTTCGAATTCGTTCCGTTTCGAGCAGCCTTGTAAGGTCTTGGAATATCTCCGATTCGAATTGTGAACCGCTATCTGTCGTAATTAATTCGAGTGTGCCATAATTAGTAATCTAGTGTGCGGTAAACGTTCTCGCTATCGTTTTTGAATTGATGTCCCGGATGGGTACAGCTACCGGCCAAAACGTGTATCGATCTACACGCGTCAGGAGATATCACTGACCTTTTGAGATTGACAGC